>JANVCG010069447.1:0-15555 GCA_025505365.1 Haliclystus inabai
GTTTTATTAATTTACTGTGATTGATGGGCTCGAAGACTTCTACTCAGTAGATTTGTACTTTTCAGAAAATTGAATCCTCGAATCTGGCTGACCTTGAATCTATCTTCCGACTTTTCAAAAATGGTCATTGCTAGCCTGCGCACAGATCTACTAATCTGGTCAAAAACGTTTTCACATGTAGAGTCTGTGCGCAGGCTAGATCATTACTAGCTAGCTTTCTCTTGCCTGTTCACCAGTGGGATTCTAAGTTAGAAATGCAGATTGAATCATTCAAGTAGAGAATGATACAAGCAAGTAAAATTAGTGATGCTCCCACTGCCGCGTATTTAAAATCTCCTAGATTTGCCCCTGTACTTTCCTGCTCTTTATAATGCCGCGAAAAAAGATGCATGTAAGATCACGTGCTTAGGGTACTTCTCAAAAAGTTGAGCCTTTACAAATTAGAAGACACATTCAAATTGTTTAGCATTCTAGTTGTGAGACAGTTGACCTACGTTTATGGCGAACAATACAGGTTCAAGAACAGGAATTTCTTTCTAATCTTCTTAAATAACCACCATCACAATTACATTACGGAGATCTGACTGACTCGTACGATTGATGAGATACAAATCTCGAATACAGCCTCTCTGTGAGTAACGATGATGAATGAAAACGAGTCGAGACGCGGGAAAGTGAGGATACAACATGGACGATCAACTAACAGAATTTCATTCCGATAGAAATCTTATTGCCAGCTCTGGTACACCTGATATCTTAACAAAAGAACCATGTTGCTTGGGTATAGACGAAGCAGGAAGAGGACCGGTTTTAGGTAGGATATATGCTTGCTTATGAATATAAGCAGGAGTAGGAGTACCTAAGTCTGTTAAATAATCTTGACTAGTATCACAGTTCAAGTTAGTACAGTGAGATGGTTTAGAAGGCCGGCGAACATCTAAGGCCGAGTTGAAATGGACGGATTGTTAAGCTTATTTTTAAATTCCCGCTGTGTGGGTGCAAGCAATCGCATGTCCAGGCAATCAAGAAAAATAAAACAACTGTGCAGGTTTGGTTGGTATTTCATTCAAACTATTTAAAGGGGCGAGACGGACCGGCATGCTCTATCCAAACATTTCAAAATGGAAGCACGCAGCTTTTCGTAACTACAGTACGTCATTTACGTCCCATGGGCTGATTTTGGTCAGAAGTCAGTTGAGCAATGTTGGCAATAATTTTGACATTTTTAATTTGAAATAAATAAATGATGAACAAAGTGAAAGATCATCAACGCATAAAAATAAAACATCTACATCATTTGTAATCAATTTAATGAGATTTATAGCCGCAAGGTTTCCAAAGATGGCTTAGCAGCCATCGTGGCGCTTTCAAACGTTTTGGGCTGATTTTTGAACTGAAAACAAAGGATTGCCAAACGTTTCAATAATTCACGGCAAATATACCATAAACATGTGATAGGTTGTTGGACAAGCTTATTTCAAATCAGAATTTCAATCCCTAGCCTGCGTACCAGCCCCGACGTTTCTTCTCAAACGATAGGGTCTGTGCAACAACGCATGGTTTTCGGTCCAGCTGAAGTAGAATGCAAACAGGAATTATGATCAATTTCTCTAATAAACTGTGACAAGTCACACATCTAGGGCAAAATGCTCGCAGTTTGATCGTTGTTTACAGCAACTCGGAATTTATTCTGTTTTTGATCTTGAGCATGAAATTGATATCTGGTTTTGTTATGAATATTATGGTGGCGATTTTATAATAGTGTAAAAATCACACTGAAAATGAAAACGATAGAAATCTTATTGATTCAAGGATAATAGTAAAAGTTTGTTTTTGATTATTTATGGTTTGGTGCTGATTTTAACACGCAGCAATCACATTTGAAGAAAACAACCTGGTTTAATTGATATTCCTAAACACTTTCCAAATCGTCAATACAATATCAAGAGGCAGAACCGACATGGAATAGCAAGCTATTGAATGATTCACACATAGAGAGAACAATGTAAAATTTCATAAATGAGCATAAATTTGGTCCCGAGATCTCTGTAACCACCGAACAGAAAACCATGCGTTGTTGCACAGACCCTATCGTTTGAGAAAAAACGTCAGGGCTGGTACGCAGGCTAATCAATCCCAGACACAAATAATGTCGATCACGTAACATTAAAAGCCAAAATGTTTGCTGTTTCCTATTCCCAACAATGTAATTTGTTTTTTCCAAGAAACAGACAGATTGCAGTGATAAACGCATCGCTAACTTCTTTCTTTCATAACCAAAAAATGCTTCAACACTTCCTTATTATTAACATAAATCAAGGATAGAACGTAGTAATAACAATTCACATCAAAACTAATTCGCAGTTTCGCTTGGCCAAGCCAGCAACTTGTGTTTCGAATGGCGTGTTTCACGAATCTGAAAAGCTGTTCACAATGCTTTTGATTATGTCACTGCAGTAACATGGAAAGGAGGTTTTGAAAAGCGTATACGTTTTTCAAAACAGAGCATGCCGGTTCCATCACACCCCTTTAATCGTACAAAATTGTCTTTCTTCTCCACAAATACTAGTGAAATGTATGAAATTTATAGATGTATATTTGAAAATTGAATGCTAGAATACTTCCTCAAAGCAATCCCAATTACCACCACAATATTATTTATCTGCAGTCTACGTGGTTTACATATGAAAAGCGATAGTGTTGTGGATAAATGTTGGATGTAATAGTTAGTTTAATAGGACCACACTAATTTGTTGATTTTATAACGCAGTACCAGGTACATCGCATTAAAATTTGAAGAATTGATTCGCTATCAATGTTCTTGTTGTGACGACATATCTACATTGCAGTTGGTTACTTCATTGAAAGTTTGCCCAAATTCAAATGCTGTTAGTAAATGTGCTGCACAGTATGATGCTTGCACCCATTACGTCAGAGACGGTCAAATTCACCCTTAAAGTATAGAACGATAGACACAATATCTGGTGTTTGCGGGCTTTTCAAACCATCTCATTATATTAGCTATGCTAGTATTAGCCTAAATTTGGTCGTGCCATAAAAAAAGTTAGAGAAAATGCTGGATCCAAGAGATTGTTTTAAAATTTACACACAAGTAGCTCAAATCTGTCACTATTATTTTAAAAAAAATGAATGGTTTATGTAAATAAATGCACCTGTAATTCGTCTAAGAAAAGTTGCTACAAGTTTTCAATTCTTCCATTAATCCCATTATGTACCAAAAACGCGGTGTATGTAACTTCTGTGCGCACGTGCGTGCATGCCAGCCATTAAAATATCTCATATTTTAGCATGTTTTATCTCTACTTCCGTTCAACAGCTGAGGTGATGCAAGCCAACACAAACGCTATGAAGACTGCGAGCGCTGCGCGTTTGCATCCCGATAGATTGAAATAGTTTAGATCCCTTGGAGAAATTAGACGAAGGACAACAATACAATAAGCATTGAAGAACGATTACAGCAAGGATAACCATCGCAATCAACTGTTGATGATAATATTACATTGATAGCCCCAGCAGAATTTAATAATGATGCTATTGTGAAATCAAGTTGTTCTGATTGCAATCTTTATTTTACAGAGGTTTCGGTTGGAAAATGTAGGAAAATCAGAAAACCGGCATTCGACAAATTGGCTCAAAATAAATAGACTCAATATTTTTCAATGAAATCATCTCGATACTTTAGCATATAAAATTATCAACTACATATTGTGATTTCAAGTTGTTCTTACTGCTAATTTTAATTTGAAAGAGGTTTTAGCTGGAAAATGTAAAATTATGAAATTGCCTGTTTTTGATAAATCGGCTAGCCTATATTCTACCTAGTTTTACTCAAGGGGCTCGTTCTATTAGTAGACTAAATATTTTCCAATGAAATCTTTTCGATTCTTTAGCATATATAATTATCAATTACGTATATTGATTTCAAGCTGTTCTGATTGCTAATCTTTATATTACAAAGGTTTTAGTTGGAAATTGTCAAATTATGAAAATGCTGGTTTTCGATGAATTGGCTATATTCTACCTAGTTTTACTGAAGAGGCTAGTTCTATAAAGGGACTTGTTATTTTCGAATTAAATGTTTTTGATCATTTAGTATATAGATGTATCAACAACATATATTGTGATTCCAATTAGTTATGCCCAACACCTATAACTATTTTACAGATGCTTTTGTTCAAAAAATGAAAGTTTGGAAGTACCGATTTTCGATAAATTGGCTAATTTAGTCCCATAGGTTCACTATTGGCTTGAACATTCTATGATTAGAGTTCATATTCTTTCGATAAATTGGTTGATTTAATCCTGGATTTTGTCCAAGGTTCACGAAACTGGCTCGTTTATTTTTAGACTCAATATTTTGAAATTAAAATATTTTTAATCGTTTAGTGTATAGATGTATCAACAATATACTAGGATTTCAAGTTGTTCTGATTCGTATCTTCCATTTTACAGATGTTTTAATCCAGAAAGGGAAAATTATTGAAATGCTGGATATTTCAGATAGAAATTTAAAAAGACCACATATCACTGGTTTTCTTAAAATAACTCAGAGCTAACTGGTTCAATTTTTATATTGAATTGATTTACTGTATGCACTGTTTTAATAATCCCAGGTATACTTCGCATGGAACTGTAAACTCTTGATGTAAGACAATAAATGAATGGAAGGTCAAAGTCTGTAACTGTGATGTTTAGCATAATAAACTCTCACTTTCAAGGTTTGAGTTGTACAAACCTTTCGCATCATTATTTTAATCCTTTTTGGGCTATCAATGTAATATTATCACCAATAGTTGTTTGCAATGGTTTTCCTTGCTGTAATTGTTCTTCAATGCTTATTGTTAAGGCTTATTGTTATCCTAATTCATTTAACGGATCTAAACTATTTCAGTCTATTGGATAGCAAACGCAAAGCGCTCGCATTCTCCATAGCGTTTGTGTTTGTTTGCATCACCTCAGCTGTTGAACGGAAGTAGAGATAAAACATGCTAAAATATGGGATTTTTTAATGGCTTGCAAGCACGCACCTGCTCACGCGCACACGCAAGTTACAGACACCGAGAAAAATGGAATGCAGAAATTAATCCTGGAAAACGGAAACAAACCTGAGATGGCTGCAGAAAATTGAATAAAGATCCATGAACAGAAAAACCAGTGAATATCTACTTCTAAATTTACGCTGTTTATGTATCTGTCTGTACAATGGATTGACCTACATAAATCATTTCTCCTACGATACAAATCAAACTTATATCATTTGAATCCTCTTGTTTCCAGAGCGTATGTAATGGAGCAATTTTTCATTTTAAGCAAACAACAGTTCTAAAAATATTCAAAAAGTAATTTTCCGCAGTCAAACCTCTGGTCGCCTCTGGTAATGTGTTGCAGTCAATTCATGCAAGAGTGGTCACGTTCAAATCAAAAGAAAGGAAATGAGTTAAACTTTTCACACTTTACAAGAGAAAGCTTCAGATGGCATAGCGCTTGACGTAAACATGTGAATCAATTCCTCAAAATATAAACAGAACGCGGCACAAAAAAAATTCGACTTCTCAAAGCTTTCATAAATATTTTCAAGTCATTAGGTCAGGAACTAATTTCACAGAACTTCATCTACATTTAAATTTACGCTATATTATAATTCATTATAATTCATGGATTGACCTTCAGGAGTCTTGCGAAGCCTCCCATATTGTTGACAAACAATTTCAACTGTGTAGAATGTAATTTACATGGCACTATAAATTTAAAAGCAATTAAGGCCAAAATAGCAAGCACTACACAGATGATTGTTATGAAAATTGTTTAGAATTGAATGTTTAGAATTGCAGTCGATGATAGTTAACTACCAATTCAAGGAGATTAATAAGTAAATTTGATATTTTAACCATGAGCTTCGATTAGCAATGTAATGCCACCTAAAGGAAAACAAGCACTTGTAGATAATATGTACATTTATCAATGTAATATTACTGCGTGGTTTCCCATTTTACATGTTAAATTGCTTGCTTTAAGCAATACGTTCTATTGAAATTGATAGAATATGTATGTGCACATATCAAAAAGCTTCAGTTTATGAACACTTTTTCATTTCTTAGTCTGCTTACATTGGAGTTAGTAATTGCAGGAGTAATTCACGGATGGATGTGTTTCTACCCAAAACCAACATTCATGCAATTTCATGTAACTTGAAAGCTGTTCAATTAAATTAACATTAATTCAATCTTCATGAAGTATATGTTTGATGATACTGAATAGTGTATTTGTGATTGCGTAAAGCACGCAGAAAATAAAATTTCTTAAAAATTGTTCCCTTGTAAATAACTCATCCTATTGTCGATCATATTTGTTTACCACCTTGCGGTTACATCACTATTTCACAGAAGATATAAAAGGGGCATTAAAACAAAGATTTGGAGATGCAAATGCAAGATATTAAAGTCTTCCTGACACCAAAAATTTTTTTTACAGATCCTGATATTTTTCTCTTGAATTTGCATCAACTTTTTTGTTATCTCAGTTTTGAATGTTCCTGTAGGTGCAATGGTGTATGGTATTTGTTATTGTCCCGTCAGCATGAAAGACAAATTGGCATCACTAGGATTTGCTGGTAAGAACCATTTACTATCCAAACCATTATGTATTTACAGAAATACTCCAATTGATACCAAATAGCCAATGAAAGCAATTAATTACATTTGCAAAATGAGTAATAGCTTACGTTTGTAGGCCCCCTACAATAACCTGTGGATTAATTTGCAGTCCTTTTAACATTGATACTATGGAATACTTGGAGACTGCATCACAGCAGAACAACAAATCAGATTATCTCTAGATTACTTAGTAGGAACTTTTTTTTGCATTTATTTAAGTTTGCATAAACCCTGAGTAGTGGAACCAAATCTTCTCAGATTGTTTACAGCTCTGTAGCCTATATGCTTTTTTTTTACAATGTACATTTTAATTTATGATCATGTTTTCATACTTACTTTGTTTTGTTTTGACAATTGATAATTAGACATAACTGTCTTATATTTTTCATAATATATATATGTAGGCCTACTGTAATTTTGCTTCAAAATCTATTAAAAGCTTAATTTTGTTGGTTTGTTTTCCAATACTTGTGTATGAACTAAATATGAGGTTAAAGCCATAAAGAGGCTGTGCAATGTGACATTTTGACAGCAGCACTGCGTGAATTTAACTTTCGTACAAAGAAAGGATTCGTGATGATAGATGCGTTTTTTTGATTAGTGCTATACTAGTTTTGATAAAGTTTAGCACATTGTTTAAGCTGCTTGATTGATTGAAGTTTGTTTATTGTTTATTGTTTATTGTTTACGGTTTATTATTGCTTATTACTATTATATCATTGTTACTGTTTTTCAACGACTATTGTGTTTATCGCGTGATTACTTATACAACTTGTGTGTTCTAATTTGCGAGTTTTAATCCTGAATGTGCCAATTATGTTTTTGTAATTGGAAAGAACCTAACGTAAGGCAATCAATTCATGGTCAAAACATAATAATAATTTATCCAGTAACTGAAGGTTTTTGCCCGCTTGATAAAAACACTTCATCAATTTTCCCATAAGTGCATCTAAAAGAAATAAAATGTAGTCGACATACTAAAAATAGTATTTTGATATTTATTTTACAATCAAATTTTCTCTCACATTCCTATTTATGTCATACTTAACCAAAGAACATCTTTCTTCCTCCTTAATCTGCCTTTTGAAATTTCCAGATGAAAGAAATAGTTCTACTTGTGTGGGCTAGAGAGTGCTAATTTCAAAGCATTTGTAGGCCTATCTGTTATTTCAATTGGACACTATCAAACGATTTATTTGTGTGATTTTACTAGGATAGACTTTTTACTGAGCCTTATATGCATTAATTGCTGTCAAGTAATTCTACCATAGACACATACTTGAGTGCTGAAATGAATTGAAAACATATGGTATGTAAAAGGTTGTTCCTCGTCTCTTTCATTCTGAAGCCCTCTTTTTAAAATTGTATCTGAAAAAGTGAATAAGTATTGGAGACTTGAAATAGAATCTGATCTGATGTTTTATTCAATGCAATCTAATTCAGATCAAATGCTCCATTCCCTATAGATTCAAAAACTCTTAACGAAGCAGCCAGAGAAGACTTATTGAAAACAATAGAAGGAAATCAAGACTTTATTGGTTGGAAAGTCAAAGTATTATCGCCTAATTATCTTAGCAATGAAATGCTCAGAAGGTACAGGGTAACCAAAAATTTTTAGAGTTAATCAATTTCAAATTAGTACTGATAGTAGTACTGATCGAGTAGTACATGTCTCTTCTTATTTTGCTACATTCTGTACGTTGAACTGCAAACCTGATAAAAATAGAAAGAGCTTCATCATTAATTCAGAATCCCAATCAGTGAGTAGTGGTGCTAGCTATCACAGCACTGCTGGTCAGACAAAGGAGACACTATTGTTTCACTTATAAAACAAACTCTTACATATCAATATTTTCCTGTTGAAGTATTCAGCTTTCATAATTATTTGTCGATATTTCACAAGCTTGTATTATATTTTGTTAGAAATGTTGTGATTTTGAAATATTTGCACTAGGCAAAATGTTTGAAGATACAGAGTTTTCCTTCATCACCAAATGTCTTACCCAATTTTTAGATTGATTAACTTTGCTCACTAAACTACGATCTATCAACAACTAGTCAGCAATGTTATACAAAGACAGTAACCAATCATTGACGTAGATAATCCTGAAGATTTTCTGTATGGGTGTAGTTAATTTTATTAAAAATCACATTGATTGGATAGGAGATGCAATTATTTTTGTTTTCTGTATTTATTGTAGAACAAAGAATAGTTTGAATGCTATATCACATGATACTGCCATCGAACTGACTCAATTAGCATTGAAAGACGGTGTCAATGTTACTGAGGTAATTACGCACTCTTTTTTCCATGTTTCAAGAGTGCAAGTACTTTCAAAACATGCAATGCCATCTGGGCTTGCAGAAAATTGTTTTTTGATATTTCATTCCATCAAACCTTACTGGAACAGAAAACCTGTCTCGTTTTAGCTGAACCTGACTCATTCCATTGGAATCAATATTATAATATTACTGTAGTACAACAGTAACTTGTCCCAACTAAAGGCGTACCACTTTATGTATTTTGAAATAATTTATTTAAAATTAATATTTCACACAATTAATATATTTTACAATTTGATATATTTTCTCAAGTACTACAAGGCCCATTTAAGATACTTTCTTTCCTATCTGCTCCAAGTCAATAGCTGCCAAATGAAAACAGAACTATCAAATATGCCTCTTACTAAAGGATTTCAGGAAATGATTGATGAAGGGTCGATTTTTATTGTGTACAAAGTTTCATAAAGTAACTACAGTAGAAGAAATATTTTGTACCCTCAACATGCTTGATTCAGTATGGGTTGACACCTTATGATAGCTAGGTATCAATAACAAACTATTCTAAATTTAAGTAATTAACTAGCGTAGGCTTTGATTCGTACAATCATTTTTATACTTGACTTAATCATCATCATCATTATCGTCATTGTCATCATCAATTTTTCGTCAAATCTGATAAGTTTATATAATTTTTTTTCGCAGGACTTTTCACAGAATCAATATAGTTTGATGTCTATCTATTTTTTAATTTCAGATGTTTGTCGATACAGTTGGTGATGCAACTAAGTACCAAGCTAAGCTATCTGCGATCTTCCCAGGTATTGATGTTACTGTTACCCCAAAAGCTGATTCGAAATTCCCTGTTGTCAGTGCTGCAAGTATATGTGCCAAGGTATGATTGACTTATTCATTCCACATTCTGTAGTCGTGGTTTTGTGAAGGTTTTCTTGTCCATTTTTCTTAAAAATTGAGTTAAATGGGTTTTGTGGATTTGGGGGGTGAGCTTCCATGTGCATTGTGCACCCATAAGTATGTTTACTTGACCTGGAATATGAAAAAAGCTAATCATGCGTTCAAGATTTATCAGTAATCCTGTTGACCATTACAGGCAAGTATTATTTTTCCGTTACTTTGATTGACTACATTGAAGATGGCTTGTGTGGATTTGCAAGATAAGAATGAGTAATGCTGGAGAGTGTCAGAAGATCACGAGCTTGAAAGATCATGCATGACCTATATCAAATCAAATATAATAATGATAATATTCTGTAACAAATATGTTATTATTTAGTGAAAATAAAATACAAATGGTACAGTTAAGCCTGTTTACCAAAACCAGCTTTGAGACAGGGGAATGTTGAGCACTATATACAGCTGACCTCTATATACAGGTTGAATCCAACTGATAGAAGTATTTATGATGATATAAAATCACCGTTGTCGACAGTTGTTACTATCAATTCAATATATCAAATATTATCTATGGCAACTCTTAAGGCGGTGTTCAAGTTCTACTTTAGACGATGTTTATTGGTTTGCAGGTAGCACGAGATCGTGTTCTAAATGACTGGAAGTTTTCAGAAGGAGAATTCGCACCAAGTTACGGGTCAGGATATCCTGGGGGTAAGAATTTAACTGCACTATCGTTTGATTTGTACAATTTTCCCGCAAAAGATATTATCAATTTTTATTTGATTTCCAGACCTACAAGTTCAGAAAAAACTATTTTATCATATTCACGAATGATTTGTGCCTTCATTCAAGTCTTTTCCAGAATTGCAGCTTTTGTAGAAAAAGCTCTTGGAAATGGCGGGAATCAAAAGCCAGACCAGCATGTTATGTAGTGTGGGAAATCCTGACACAACTTCAAAATGTGTCACCTTACTTTCCTACATCGTTTCAGTGGTTTTCTATTTACTATTTAATCAGCTGCAGCAGATATGTGTTTCTGAATAATGTAGTAGCTTTATTCACCATGCACCATATGTATGGAAATTCCCAAATCGCTTTGTGCTCATTTTGTCAGCGGTTTGAGGCAGCTGATGACTCATTTAAATGATTATGAGAGATTAAGAGTCAATATTTTCAAGATGTGATTCATACGTATTCCTGCCATACCATACCTGCTTTGCACTATACGACGAAGTACCATACGACGTTTTGGTTTGTAGAATTGTAATAAAAATAATCGTAGAAAAGTTCCAGGTATACCAATTGGAATTTCAATCAAAACAAAACAGTTTCCTATTCCAAATGAAAACTTGCACTACAGCTAAGTCGAAAAAAATCAGATATCAATGGAACGGTCTTGTGATCGTAGTCTTGAAAACGTGCTTTGTATATGACCCTATAATATTCATTAGGTTTAGATAATTATTCGTGATACATAATATGACAATAACTCATAGCTGATAGCTGGGTATGATAATCTGATAAACCTTCTTTATAATTATTGAGTTACGATGGGTAGCATTGTTTTTAAATGAAAAGTTCTACTCATCCTCTTTGGCAATTTGTTTGATAACTATAGATCCAGAAACAAAGAAATGGCTGCGACAATCGATTGATCCTGTATTTGGTTTCCCTCGTTTTGTTCGCTTCAGCTGGTCAACAGCGGCTGTGTTACTCGACAAAAATGCTGCTAAAGTTGAATGGTAAGTTTCATCTATCAGAAGTCACATTTTTGGGAGGGAATATTGATTCTGATGAATTACACGCATGGCCGTAACCACCAAGGGTTATAGAGGTGTGACACCACAAAGCAATTTTTCGCCTGAATCCGGACATTTTCTGTAAAAAATGTGCTCGTGAATTCCACCTTTTCAATCATTCGAACCAATTTCGTAGTAACTTTTCATAGTAAAATCCGACACGCTGTTTAGGGCAGGATACACAAACATATAACGTGATAATATCGTGTATTAGATTTGCCAAAACAGTTAGAAGACCATGACGTATAAATCATGATACTTATCAATAGCAAATCTCGAAACGAAATTGTTCAATTCGAATGAACAGAAAACGGGAATTCATGGAAATCTTCGACGGGAATCGAGGATGAAATCCCCTTGGAAGAACCCCTAACCCCTTGTCCAGAGTTGATAGTAAAATGTCATGGGAAAGCTCAGTGATACGTTCAATAAAATGCAAATTTATTTTTTACCACTCCATCCATCCATCCATCCGTAATTGTATCAAAGTTGATGAGAATCTGATCCGCGGTCCTTTGATTTCAATGTGCTTGTGCTGTGCAATATCAAGCTAATCTCAGGTTTTCAAGATAAAGAAGACTACTGCTGATCATTTGTCAGAAACATTTGGCACAATTTGGCATTTGAGAAACCCAAAATTCCATCGCTGACATGTAGTTCAACTCCTCATGTATGGCAAATAAGTTGAGGAAAACTTCTTCACTTTTTCGAGAGTATGCAGTAATTTCTTTCTGTCCCCCTCCGAGGAAGCGTTCTCACTTCCCACTTCCCACTTTAAGCCCTCCGAGCAACATCAATTTTCAACGTCTCCAGCTGTCTGAATGTGGGCTACAAATGTTCAGATTACTAGCCAAGCTAGTAGATTCTGCTTACTCCTTGCGTTGTTGTCCCTACCATTACAGCTTTCATACCTTCTTGAGTTCTAATTCGCATTGTCCCGCATGGCGTCCCGAAATATATTCTTCTCAAACATATCGCTCTTATTACAGCCAGCACACAGTGTGTATCTAATTTATGACGCGTACAAATCATCAGATTTATCTCAGAATCATGTGGGATTTTGTGGCTAATCAACGCCTATCGTATCAGTAGCGAAAATCTCTGTTTTATTAAATCCATTGTGCAGATAATATCTCATGCCGAACAAGCGTTTTTTCAATACAACCGCTATTGTACCCAGGCTCTTTACCGTGGTGTGTGCTGATCGCCAGCCCATCCGGCTTTCAATGGCCGTATCCGTAACACCGTAATTCTAAGTGATGTGCAAACATTTATTTTTTAGGGAAGATGATGAAGAAGTTGATGAAGCAGCCAAAAATACGAAGCCTATAACATCATTTTTCCAAGCAAAACAAGTCGACAACAAACCTAAACAACGGCACGGGTTTTTTAATGAAAGATCATTACATCCAATCGAAAATTTATTCGGATAAATTCTACGGAAACCGGATATAAATTGGTCTTTAATATTTAATGGATACGAGAATTTATTGTAATTTATGCTTGAGCTCTTTATCGTACGGAATGATAAGATTAGAGGCACCTTCCCGATTAAAAGATCAAATGATTTCCTTTTACGGTTTGGAAATTTTTAAGGACTCCTGTTATCAAAATAGTCTCCAAATAATTATTGCTTGAGCTAATTGCGAGTTTACATGTACAATTGTGTACAGTAAATAAATAAATCTTCTTTGGGAAATACTGTGAATGTGTTTGTATGAAAAGCTTATTTCGATTCAAATGACGAAAACAAATGACAATTTAATATTTTGTGTTTATTTTCATTCTCTCATAGTTCGGTGTATTTATTCTATGTACTCCTTCTTATTTTTGTTATTTATCTTTATATTATATTCCCTTGTAGACATATGTAAATGTATATGCAATAATGTTGATACAGGCAGGCAAATGCGCTGAGAATAATTAAACTATAATTTTCTACGTTCATAGATTTATAAACAGATAAGATTTTGTTTTTCTTCTAAATTGTCCCATTACTTCAGCTGTAGATTCCTAATGTTAATTTATCGCCCACGTGTTGGAAGTTTTCAGAAAGACTTTGAACAATTGTTTTTAACCTATATGTCAGCTCAAAAAATTTGTCACTGTTTAACTTTGGCAATGTCTACTTTGTTTTGCTCTTCGTAGAATTTCTGTTTGCTGCATGCTGGCACGTTTTTTAGATTTTTTTTTGGGAGAACATTTCTACTTAATAGAGTGTTCCCATTGGCCTAGACAGAGTTCAAGAAGCGCAAGATTAAAAACAGGGGGAAACTGAGCAGGTCTATCGGATGCATGTGCCCAGTACGTACTCAAATTGGCACACCCGCTTGCCTATTTACTGTGAAAGCGCGTAGAAGGTATTGTATCCACCGAAGCACACCCACCTGTCCTGCCTTTATGTCATTTATGAATAGTTAACAAAAGCTCAGTTCAATGAAAGCGTACAAAACGTGTCCTTAGTATGATATGCTTCACAAAACTCACCCAGATCACGGACCCCCATGAGGAATGAATTGGAACGCTCTAATAGGGTGCGTAGAAGTCTTACAACGTGAAGGCGATTACAAAACATCAGTAACACAAAAGCCACGATAGATACGTGTATGTCGTTACATCATTTTCTGTTGGTCATGCGCATAGCTGGATGGGTACAACAATTTCAAAACAGTTTAGTAACAAATAAATTTGATTCTTTCAGCATCGATATCTACATAAGTTAAAAGTCGTTATTGTTTTTATGCAGAGGCGATATAGTTAGTTAGCTACTTTTAACGGGACTGTTTGGAATCTGACTTGATCCATCTTATAAAATGGTCATACCGACAATATGGTCTTA
The DNA here is from genome assembly GCA_025505365.1 of Haliclystus inabai. NCBI lineage: Eukaryota > Metazoa > Cnidaria > Staurozoa > Stauromedusae > Haliclystidae > Haliclystus > Haliclystus inabai. Next base: position 14,508 of record JANVCG010069447.1, read on the forward strand.
CGCAAACTGAGCTAATTAGATATTCTCAGGATCCTTTGAAGGAATATGCTGGCTATAGTCGAACTAGGTCTTCACCTTGCCACGTGACCGATTTTGTGTCTCTTGCATCGAATCGTGTGAATTTGAGAGTGCCATTGGTCCCGGGCATTGGTATGAGTTTTTCAGTGTACAATGGATTACGATTGTGTGATATAACCAGTTCAATTCAGATATCTTGTACGGCAATTTCTTAACCCCGTGGAGATCAGTAACAAAAGCCTACTCAATGACTTTGGTAGCAATGTTTTGGAATGTGTAGTACCTATCTTCGACATTTTCTTTACCATTTATGGTTTGGTCTCTTACTGGCGTAACATAATATAGCGAAGACTCTAACAAACGATTAAATGATAAATATTTTATTAAGCACTATCGGGTCGTCGCACTAAAGCTAAAATAAGGGCCACATTTCATCTTGCCGACTATGCATGTGTCACATAGACCGGTTACAAGTTTTCCAATTAAAATCAACTGGAGACAGATTAGATAAGATATCTCATTATAATGTCTCATTGACGTTTTAATTGATTCGACAGAGAGTAGACGTTACACCTGCTACATTTTACATGTAAGATACCAAATTAACAACTAGTGTATTTGTGGTTTAAGAACATTTGATGAGAATTAGTAACTTTTCAATATAAATCTGTTTTTATATATGTTATACATGAGCATATAGTGGACTTGTTGTGCTAATTTTGTAATCATTCAAAACTTTCTGAGGCACTGGCTCCTGGGATTTATATTTAGAAGAAACCAAGCAAATGCTGTATTAGTAGAAGTTTTTATATTTTTAAAGGATTTCAATACCAAAAGTTTCTTGAAGATTTCTCAAAAATATTATAATTTTTTTAGGCATAAACATTTCTCAAAGCAAGAAAACTTTATCATCTTCGTTAAAACTCTATCGAATCGAACCATTCATGTCCAGTCAGTTAAATGTCCGTTATGCTTCACTTAGTATTGACGAAATTTTAGAATAAAAGAGAAATTGTCAAATTGAGGGTTT
>JANVCG010069780.1:0-17357 GCA_025505365.1 Haliclystus inabai
TTTCTAAATCTAAATGTTTTAAAATTTGATTGAGATGGATAGACAGCTGTTGAATAAAAGCAAATATCTTTTCAACTTTAATGTCAACCTTCGCAATTTTTTCACTTCAAGCTGAATTATATCCCATGAGAGATTTGTTCTGAAAAATTTTTCATTAACACTGCAATCAAATTAACCAAATCTGGGGTTTATTGCAGTTGTTTTCTTCTTAAAACTTCAATTTTTCTCAATACAAAACTCCTTTGCCGTGCAATGTTCTAATAAATCAAATGAAAGTCTTACAATCTTACTCGAAATCTACGCCATTTTGTGTGAAAAAATCGTGTTGCTAGGCAACAATTTCCTACGCATGACTTAGCCCATTGTTCAAGACTAAAAGAGGTGTCAATTTACATCCGGTGGACTACTTGACACTCACTTTTTCGGTGGTAATTACGATTTCAGATGACAGAACAATAACAAAACATAGCGCGTTTAACAAACAGAAACAAAGAAAAGTAATCAGTAATTGTTTGTGAAAACTTAATTATAACGCATTACCGTTACTGAAAATAGTAACGATTACCAATAAAATTACTTTCTGTTAAAAGTAATCAATTACTTTGATAAATTACTCAAAAAGTAACGATTACCGGTAATCCGTTACTTGAGTAACGATTACTCACAGCCCTGTGAAATTGTATACTGGTATCTGTTTCCTATATGTAGTTTAAAACTTTGAGTGTGAATATTTAGATCCTATTTGAGTCCTCTGTCGGGGTTATACTCTTCAATTTCTTCAATTTGAAAGTTTTCAGTTAGCTATGACTAGATGAACAGCTCAATGAAACTGTTGTTCATTGACTAAACTTATATATTCAGATTTCAGAATCTTTGACTTTCAAGTTTTAGCAAGAATGATAGCATAGGAGCGTGCTATATATATCTGATACGGTTGGTGATGTCTTGAAGCAAAATCAATCTAACAAACTTACTGCGGTCGTTTAAATATCAGTTTAGGCTAAATGTGGGTCTGGGACGCTAACGCAGGTATAAATAGCTCCAAATAAGGTCTTCTATACAGTACATCACTAAAAGATAGAGATAATAATACCTTTAGCTTTTAATAATCGACTTCTTGATTTGACGCAAGGCTTAGAGGCAGTCTTTGTTAAGTAATCATTTAAAACGTCTTTATATCTTTGTTTTTCTAATTCAGCATTATAAACTGAAGGGTGTTTATCACTTTGTCCTAACATTGCATAAAACGCAATACTAGCGTCATAGTCGTTCCCTCGTACAACTGCAATTGTTTCGAAAGCATAGCTGCTACTTCTTTGCGGAAATGACAGTAAACTAATTTCTTCTTCTTCGTCGAATTTTGATTTTGCCATTTTTATTTGAAGCGATTCCACTTGAAAAGAAATTCCTGCCACGTTGAGATTTCTACAAGATCAAATTCGATTGAACTCTTTCGAATCATTTCAAACATTCGATATTCAATTGTGACGTCAAGTATAAATTACAGAAAACAAATTTTTCGACGATATCGTTTGAAAATCGGGTAATAGTTTCTGCAGCTCACTTATGATGAGAGGAAAGCACCAAGTTTTCGGCTTGTTGAATATCGTAAGATTTCGTTTGAGAAATAAAGAGACGACCGACTTGATAATAATAATAGTATAATGCTTGCGTAGTATCTAACCCCAACTCCCCAACGGGCTCATCTAGGAATTACGCTATCCATTGTAATGTTTTAGTCAATGGAATTGCTGCTTAAACAATAGCTGCATTTATGAGCTGAGCTGTTTGAAAAATTGATTTGTACAATGTATATGCACCGAAAAATTTATTTCCTTTATACGAAGTTACAGTATATTGATTACACAACCATTTTATTAAATTGGGAGATGTTAATTTCATAAATTTAAAGGAGAAATAATTAGATTGCTAATATTTACAAAACCTCTTTTTCAAATTATAATAATAACAATTTCATTAATCTGTACGTATATCTGCAATATGTAAAGAATAAATATTTACATGAGTCAGACAAGAAAAGAGTTCCCTAATGAAACTATTGTATTGAAAATACGACCAAACCTTTAGATTGCATTACTTCATCTTCTGAAATGATTTTAAGTACGAATTTTAGATACAATCTTGACAAGAAGCCGAAGTTTGCAATTTGCGATATTCGAGTAAAGGCATAATTTTGTTTTATCCAGTTCATTGCCAGAAAACACGCATTCAGGACAGAGTTAGGCGGCTTCTAGTCTGCGCGCAGACCTTGGCGGAAATCTTATGTCAGAAGAAAGTAAGACTGTAAGTCATACTAAAAATGAAGGCATAATTTAGGTCTGCAAGCAGGCTTCATTGCTACATTTCTAAAGAATTGAATCAGTCCAGGCCTTGTTGCTTAAACTCTTAATAAATCCTCCTTATAGTTATTTAATCAACAATCACTTTAGCAATAGGATTAGATTGCACCATCATCGATACTTGTAATGGATTTGTTGCTATGACATCAATAGGTAAATCCCATGCCATTATTTCTGCAGGTAGTGTAGAAGGTGGATTCGACTGTTCTGTGTCTTCATTCGGATTACGAAGAGAAGTTATAAATTCAAAATGGAGACGCCAGTTGAGAGAAACTAAAATAAAACAAGTGAAAAATATACTATTTGTTGTGTTTGGGAAAATTTTATACGATTTGGTAACTGATAATAACGATTCTAGTTGAAGACAAAATTTTTCATTTGGTAGCATGATGCTCAAGATTATTGACCTCATGAACCCATTGAAGGATTTGAAGGTTTCAGAGTGAAATAAATTGTGTTTTGGTCACACCACCAAACATTTGCCATTTGTAAACTACAATTCTTTATGTTTGATGATATTTCTCATACGTATCAGATTATTCAATATGAGCTGCCATTTGTAGACCTGCGAACAAGCCTCAAACAGATGGCAGAAATACGAAGAGCCTAGTATGCAGATGCAAGATTGCTTGTTATGCGACTACAGTTTCCGTAAGAGGTATTCGTTGGAAAACTGAAAATACAGCCCAAGAGTAACAACATGCGGAATAATTTAATCAACTAATTATGAAAGATGGCCATTCAGATGGTTTATATGATACATAAGTATTGAGCTTTCTGGTTCATAAATCAAGACAACTGAACGTATTTGCATAAAGTACTTGCAGCTAAAACCTGTCTATAAAGACCACCTAGTTAGAAGGGTCATTATCATGGTTATGCTAGTTGAGAATATAGGATTAACTAGTATCACAATGCAAAATCGTAATGAGGTATATCGCCTCAGCTTTTACCACACTATGGTCAATCAATTTGCACTTACCAATTTTAGATGAGAATGATGGTGTAACTGTTATAGGTATTGGCAAAGAAAACGTGGATTTTTTCATGTTGTAACAGCATTCTTCATTTCTACTATAACTGGCATAGTTTGGTTTAGAATGATTAGGATCAAGTAAACAATCTTCAGAAATCGATTCAACCGATTGTAATACGACAGAATACTAAAAAAATGAAATTAAAAATGTTACGAATTCAGAAGTGAAGAATAATGAATACAGGGACATGTAGCCTGTGTACAGACTAAGGGACATGAAGATAGGGTTCACCTAAAGATATGTGTCGGAGCATATTTCCCAAAGACTGATCACGCGTACAAACCTTCTGTAATCTGTCTCCAATCCAATTTGAATGTTTACGTATAGACCCAACTCGATCTGATCCGAGTTTTATTATTACAAATCCAAAAATTTTCAGAGTTTTAGAATTTTGTAGGTATGCGTATGAGGGGACCTCTGATACATAGGTTTCACTGTATGAGGTTTACCATTGTAAAGTCTACAGAACCATATTTCATGGCAATGGCAGTTATTGTTATGACAGCATGCATTAACTGAGTTTTATCATGTTATCATAGATTTCACCCAGACGAAAAAGTCCCCCCTCTATAGTGGTCAAAATCCCCCACTCTCATAGTTGACTGTTATATAAAGATTTCATAGTGAATGTTTTGCACGTCTCAGGTGTTTTTGGCTAGGTCAAATCTATATGTGGTTTCTATCCATAGCAATTATCAACAAATCACACAATGGTAGAAGGGTAATTTTGAAAAACAACGAAAAAGCTACAGTAAATCAAACTCACTTTGATACAAGGAACATCACCAGTTGTGAAATCAAAGGTACCAGAAATATCTTCCCCAATACGGTAGCACATGCGATGAAGGTAAAACTTTCCAACTATACCATTACTTGATAAAACATTGTATGTGTCTGAATTGGAGAAATCAAAACTATAGAGTTATAATAATGATAATGATGCGTATAAAAGTTAGTTCATCATAGTTGACAGCTATTTTTAAGCAGGTTAGATATTTCCAAGGGTAGTATCTTGTTGCCTTGCAATTGAACACAGGAACTACTAGCCTGCGTTCAGACCAGAACAATTTTTCAATGAATCCTTAAGCACACTTTGGTCTGTGTGCAGACTAGGGATGGCTAGATTTGCTTTTTAAGTTAGCCCTAGTTTTGTTTACAGTACAAAGGGTCACTACATGAATGATCAACTAATGTTTTGATATGTGCAAAGTACTGCAAACATTTTCAATAACTCAATGGAGCGGGCTTGACAATCATGGAATTCAAGCTTAAACTAATTGATAAGTTCTGTGTGCATTCTAATAACGAGCAAAAAGAAACTTCAATAGGTTATCATATTATGCAGTGGTGTGACTTACTTGTGCTTCGTTTCATAGTTAAAGATGATAGACTTTCAATTAAATGATCCAAAACTAGACATTGTTTTGTATCATCAATTAAAAATGGATTTGTTCCATTTGGTTCACATGCCTCACAATATGATTCATGAACACCTATAGTAATATATAATAGAAATAAGTAATAAAAATATCCGAGACAATAGTAAAGTAATCAAGCCTTTGAATGGAAAGAAACAATTTTTGTGGACAGGGAGGTTCAAAACTAGTAACAATATAGGGCTGAAATTACGGGTAGAGAAGTAAATGCAGATTAAGCTGATCAGAAGTGCACACCTCTGATTATAACTGCATTGCATGAATAGGTTTAAAATTGAGGGGAAGACCTTAAAACTGCAGGAGAGTTTCATTTCCAAGAAATGAAATGAGAGTTTTACAATGGTCAGTTTTCCCTTAATTGAATTAAATGATGACCATGAATACTGATGATATTGCAAATCTATCTAAATTCAATTAATTTGTAATGCAGTGCTTGTGTATTTGTGATAAAATGCTTGTAAACATAAACAATTACCTATTGCTTAACCCTCCATGTTTTATTGTGTTCAATACTTCAATATTCAAAATGTCAAACGCGTTTTTTCCTAGCATTTTGATATCTAATTGCGTTCTACAGTTTATTCAATTCACATCTGCGCCATCATGAGTAGCATTAGTACAATAAATTAAAGATAGGGTAAATAAATATGTATTATTTCTATTACAATATTCTCAAATGGACAGAGAGATGATGAAATTTAGGAGCTTCTTTTTGTCTGCAAATGTATTTCAAAAATAAAAATTGCAGATTGAGCATGAAAAGAAGGGGGATGCCACTCCCCTGTCAAAAATAGAAAGGGAGCGGTGCTCCTTCGTATTCCCCTTGCATATTAACACTGATTATATTTGATAATGTAAAATACATGTATAATTAATTACCTTCGGTTGATAGCACTCTAAATGGTAATCTGAGAAGACTTGAAGGTTTACCAAGTCGACCAATACCAATTGATAATTTATAAGAATAACGGACTGCATTTCCTTTGTAAAATGGCAATGCATCACTTGGAATAATTTCTGAGTATAAAACTGTAACGTAAGATTGACAGATATTGTATTAAAAGAATGCTGTAACTCTGTTTCTAATAACAGCATGGAAAGGCTACACGTGGAAACGCCTGAAATACAAGCTTGACTCAGTGTGAAAAATCAGAAAATAACAAAACAATTTTCGATCCAATTCTCTTCTAGGCAGATTTTGAATGAGTGTCAGAATTAAAACATGTGCATTACATTGTGCAATTATAACCAAACCTTGCAAACAACAATCACAAAGTAAACCAAGTTGCATAGAATCTGAAGAAAACGTATTGGTTGCCAATGTCAACAGCAAAAATACAGATCAATAACAACTTCCTGATAACTATCATTTCGTAAAGACCATTACTTTGGAATTCAATCTCTCCCATTGATCCCGAAAAACGTTAGATTGATTTTGAATAGTTATGTTTCTTTCAGTTTCAAACACCATACCATACAAATAAATAAATATTTAGCTTTACACTTCCAACTCACATGATCTGCTCTCCCCTTGTTTCAATTGCAAATCACAAAACATTATTGTGGGCTTTGTGGAGAATATACAGTAGCCTTTTTCACCTTTGAATGATAATAACAACACATATTATTAAATAATTATAGGCCCAGTTGTCATCATACTCAAAGTGTAGTATCCGATGAAAACATTTTCAAACTAATTATCATCGTGGGTCATCATGCCATTTTCCTATTATTGGTGGTCATTGTATTAAAACAATGAACGGCCTAGCAACATGTACCCTTTGAACAATAGCACACAATGATACAATAAATCGGCAAACAAGGGAGATTCATTTTAAGCTTCCTGAAATATTGATTGTATCCAAAGTTTCATGCCAAACTGGAAATTATGCATTTAGATTAGACTCTGTCTCACAGCTGCAATTACGACCACTCTATCCCAGCTCAACATGTCATCAAATGATAAACATAGCTAGTTAAAATTTTGTAGTTGGATAGGTGTGAAAGGTATGTGGCTAAATGCTATATAAAGTTAATGAAAAGAGGGGTACGAATTAGACCACACCAGGCTAGGCCAAACATTTTGTAGGCCTAACTGATTCCTAGAAGACGTGGGCTGGATCCGGATCCGGATTCCAAGATCGGGCCTGATCTTCACTTTTTCGCTTGACCCAGATCTGGATCTACACTTTTGATATGCTGTTCTGGATCTTGAACAGCATCCAAAAGAATTCTAGAGTGCAGTATAAATGCTGCTAATCATAAAAACTGGAGCCCTTTTAGTCAGACAAACACTTTTCATGGATAAAAATGAAACCCATGAAAAAAATGAGCTTCAGCTTTGCAATAATTTCTGAATTATTTGCTTTCGAAGTTCTGCGTCAGGGCTTGATTTGTTTTTGATCCAATTTGGATCCTGTAGTTTTGGATCCATCTTGTTTGGATCCGGTTTGGATCTTGATCTTCAAAATGGAGGATCCGTCTACCTCTGCTTCCTACCACACAGTCTTTGCGGAAGAATAACAATGCTCACCCTAATCTTAAGCCACATTTCAAATTATGGCAACATTGAGAAGATCTCTTAGGGGCAACAATTAAAGTTCAAGTGGAGATGCAACAAAATCTAAGTAACTTAGAAACATTTGGGTCATTTTGGGATAAAATTTTCTGATCACAGTTTTGTAGCTGATCAAGGGTAGTGAATGGAGGTCAACATTTTAATGTCAATTTCATAACGGCAATGTTTTGCAGACTGACTGACACGAAAGCAATCAAATCTAGTAGCCTATTAAATGTAATTATAAAATATACTTGGTGGAAATAAGAATGTGACTCCAATCCTTACTTGACTTTCATTAAGATTTGATTAATTGGTTCCCAATTAATTAGACCTAATTTGATGGCTAATTAGCCTCCACATAAATCATTAATGTTTCGAGTTAGATTTGATCGTTAGACTTTTTCTGGGTGATTTTAAAGCGAAGTTTAAAACTATAGAATTGTCCGGTAATTAGTTTTCCTTGTAAAAAATGAATAGAATAACAATGCAGAGACTTTCTACTCTGTGAATTCCGTAAACAATACCTTGAACAGGTAAAAAGCTCGTACTCAATGAAATGTTTCCCACGTCTTGATTTGAGTTGACACCGTGTTTGCCATGCAACTTGATTTTCTTTTCATTCACAAGACATTGGCAATGTAGCTGTGCACTTGCCCATGCAAGAGTTTCAATTGATCCACTGTGTGAAATGAATCCTTGCTCATTTTCGTCAGTCAAATCTGGAGATGTTTTTGAAACAACTAGTTGACATGTTAAAGTTTCTCCAGCGAGAAAAACAGAACGATGCAATATTCTAGCTTTCACAACAATCATATTACATATCAAAGGCTCAAACAAGTTTTTCTACGAATTATTAACTACCAATTTTTTATAAGATAATAAATCCAATCACGTAAAACCTTCAAATTCCAAATAAGATTATGCCAACTTCAAAACGAACTAGAAATCCTAAATGAGAGTTTGGCAGCAAAAATCAAACAACAAAGATGGCAGTTACCTGGTGTAAAAAGCACATAAGGATCCTTCCGATTTATCGGCAATAAATGATTTCAGTATCGCACATTTTCAGAAAATGAAAAATAAATGGAAAAATAAAAATAACTACGGTACCATTAACTGAATGTCAAAGCACAGCACTTCCTAGCCTGCGTACCAGCCCCGACGTTTTTTCTCAAACGATAGGTTTATCCTTTTACCCTATCGTTTGAGAAAAAAAACGTCGGGGCTTGTAGGCAGGCTAAGCATTCCACGTTAAGAGTAAAATTGTGACCAAACTCTTTCTCGTCATTTTTTTAACTTCATGGTTTTATAGCAAAAACCGACGGAAGAAAGGGGATAAAATTAGACAGTTTGACAAAGTATACTGAATAGTACTTTTTATTTGCCGTGATTTCTTTCCATGTGCGCTACCCTACAACAAACGTTTGGGTACTTTAAAGCCCATTAATTACTAGCGATTTTAAAATTTTAATGAGCAAGCTAATAGTGAAACTAATAGAATAAAATATTGTTTACAGGGTGGGGCAATTTATAGTCAGTACTGTGGTCAATTTATGTCCTAATGAGTAGTCGGGACTCAATATAAATGGCCTAAGTAGTTATAGAATTATCATACTTCATTTCAAGTTCAGTAGAAGGACACTCAAAGTTTCAAGAAGAACCTACCTCACAATCGACAATGTTGAAAGAAATTACCTTCGTTTTCTCGGTTGCAATTACTTGCATGTATACAGGTTAGCGATAAAGTTCCTCTTTTCTACGTAATCTCACATTCATGTTTATGCTATCACCTCTATAGCCTTTTACAAGGTTGAATTATCTAGAAATCAGTCAACGGTTCGTAACTTTTATTGATCCAAGCTTTGAAACTAAATTTGTGAACTATAACGTTTTTGTAAGGCTATCCCAAGTTTGATCTCTGCTCAACTTATATTTGTTTGTCTTTTAATCAAAATAAAATGAAATTGAACTGCGAGAGACCAATTAATGCTATTTAATGTTGGCAAAAGCAGCCTCGAAGACAATGCTGTCCAAACAACTACAGTATATCGTTTTCTTACTGGATTTAATCTGTTATCATTGTAACGCTTACGTTTCTTCATACATGTCTATCCATCTCATTTTCAGTTGATGGATTTCATACAGATAGTAGATATGGTTATCAAGGTCAAGTGAAAGTTGAACGAGGACCACCAGGGCCAGCTGGACCACCAGGACCGCCAGGGAGAAGGGGAGAAGCAGGAAGACCAGGAAAACATGGAAAACCAGGACGTCCGGGTAAGCCTGGTCACGTCGGAAAGCATGGTAGACCTGGTCGCCCAGGAAAAAATGGTCATCCTGGAAGGTCAGGAAAACCAGGTCGAAATGGAAAACCAGGAAAACCTGGACGACCCGGAAGACCAGGTAAAGATGGAAAACCAGGGTACAATGGAAAACCAGGACACCCCGGTAAGCCAGGAAGACCAGGGGCACCTGGTAAGCAGGGGTCAAAGAAGGCATATTACAGAGAATTAGCTGATGCATGGAATAATGAGTTGTAGAATGAAAATATAGTTCATTAGTTACAAATTGTTTGAAATGTAAATTAATTTTGACTTTTACGTAATTACATTTGAATTCTTATGTCCTGTACGCAATAAAGAAAGAAAACTTGATAAACTTAATATTGTTTGCAATAGCGATAAATCAAAACTAAAGTAACAAATGCAATATTTATCCTTTAATTCTTCCGATTGATTTGATAAATTCGCTCTACTGGCAATGTGCAGGGTAGCTATACGGGGAAGAATCCTTTTTCTGGAAAAGGTTTTGTTAATTTCATAAAATTTCGGGGTGTGTATTGTAGATAAATCATTTTTGACTTTTACGAGTGCAGTTATTTCAAAGTATTAGAAAAATGATGTCAACACCAAGCATCGTATAAAATCAATGTTGCTTAAAATCCGAGGGGGGAGAAAAATTTTTCTACTGTCTTCGCAAGCAATGTTTAATTTTTATCATGTCTTGATGAAGATTCGAATTGTTTAAGGTGGTTTAATTGTTATTTATCTAGTATTTTTTATCCTTGCAATAAAACATATTGAGATGAATACATAGTATTTTGATGATATTTAAAGGAATTTAAACATAATAACGACGATCACAATGTCTATGAGCAAGAAGTTTAAAACAAATATCGCTGAGGTTGACAATTTGACACATAAAATATCCTATAACATCCGAACCTGCATTTATATGAGTTATCCATGATAAAATAACTCAACAATAAATCATATTGATACTGCAAAGCTATTCGCAATAAGTCTCAGTTGCATATAATGTTTCCCTGTGAAGTAGAGATCTCCACTGCATCTGTGACACACATTCCATTATGACAGCATAGAACCGTTTGCGTTTCAAAATACAGTACCATCATTACGACAGACGGTGTAACTAACATGCCGAAATACTTTTAATCCTTTAATTGAAAAATTTCAAACTACATAGATCAGCTGATGTCGAGCAGGCAGTCAAATCATAAATTTTCAAACTGCAAACAGGAATCCTTTGAAAAATGATACTTTATAGTAGTATTATAAATACTTCATTCGAAACAATATATCCGCTATCCCCGGTAGAAGGTTGTCCTTGTTGAGGCTCCCCCTCCCATCAATACTTTCTCTACATAATCATTATTGGCAGTGCTTTTTCTATTGCCGCTACTTTCAGACGTATGTATATCTATGCAGTGACATCAAATTCAACTGACTGGGAAGGTTAAACAGTCATTGATTGGCAGTGAAAACATGGCGGAGCGCAATATCTCTTGGCTATTGTCCTGTTTGAACACAAAGAGAGAAACAGACGGGGTCTATCACTATTTGTCTCCAATTCAAAGCCACGATTGGGGGCAGTATCTGTTATTTTATCTGTCTTCATCTGAAGAAAATAAATTATAACATTTCTCAAATTTAGTGAGAAAGAAATCCGTAAAGTGAATTTCAGCACATTGGTTGTAATTTATCAATAATATTTGATATAAAATTTCTTAAAAGTTGCAAAATATAGCTGTAGTAGTTCGATTTTTATCGCAGACATTGGCAACAGCGTGATAACCAGCTGAGCTCTGCTTTGGCTATAATCTCTACGTTCATTGAGTGCGGTATGTGTTTGAGAATAAATTTTTTGTTTTGTAATATAAATGAATTGAATAGAAATATGGGTAACATGCTGTTGAATTGTTGTATCAACCAAGGCATTAAACCAGATCCTTCATCAACCACTTGGAAGTACACAGCCGAGGATTGCTGCGTAGACGTCGGGTCACTTTTATTAGAGAAATATTTCGACCTCAACAAATTACGACAGGATGAAACAGGTAAATATTACAAATTCTCTAATAGTTGTATAAATTAAATATAAAAATATCACATCGTGGTTGATACCGAAGCAGTTGTTCTTTTAATCGAATGATTAGGATGAAGGACTTCTAGTATATTCTATTCATCATATCCTGATCTTTTTGATTGGTTAACACTATGAGATTTATACCATTACGAATCCACTGCGTATTAGTAATCTTCAGCATGATCAACAAACACGTCTACCGTGAATAGTTTCGCCAGTATTTCATAATTAAATATATACCGAGAAGAACAATTTGATGCAATTTTTCTAATGATTATATTTACTAAATTTCAGATGGTATTACTGTGTTTTGTGGGTCTCTCCGTATTGTTACATGTAGCGTCGAGTGCAGAATCATCGTGCTGTCCAAAGCCAAGTTGGATTCGATTAACACTGCCGAGAGAGGATGAAACGCAACCAGTCAACCCAAAAAGGTACTGCATCACAGGAAATGCCGATCCAAAACACCCTACCACATTTTTGGAATTTGAGTTGCCCGACAATTACAATATTCTACGATTCAAATTCGTACGCAAATGTGGTGAATTAGAATTTGACAGTGGCGCCCATAAAACATACTTTGGACCGTCAGATTTATCTAATGCACACAATCTTGGCATGATTGTTGCTGATGAAAATGACTTCGTCGTTGCTCCAAACAATCCCTTGACTGCAAAAATGCTCGACGCAGCCCCCCCAGGCCCTGCAGAATATACTTATCCAGATTACAGATTCACACAATTTCTTCAAAGTTATGAGTTACCAGTCCTTCCGGTTGGATTAAGTTTTAAACAGGGAGATAAGATCAAAGTAACACACGCTTCCATCACTACTGCATCGGAACCAGAAACTGGTGTCGACGAGAAATTACTGAATAAGCAGATGTGCTTTGATGTGTACATTCTAGCATATGAAAGGGAAGCGTATCCAGCACCACCAACTCCAACAACATAAGATAAATATTGTGCACGTTGATGTGAAATTTACCTCTTTTTTATAAATTAGATGTTCTACACTTGATTGTTAATCAATTTCATGTACTACTTGTTCAATTTTGTATGCTGTATCTATGCGTTAATAAATATTTTGGAAACATTTAAACAGAATGTCTAATTGTTTTGAAGTCTATTTTAGGAAGGTGATTTTAGAGTAATTGAAAACCTGCACAGACTTATCAAAATGTTAAGGGGACATATTCAAGGTTAAAATTCAATACTATCAGGAGTATGGGACTTGAAGTTCGTCAATGATCAACCAACATAATATTTGATAAGACAAAAATAACTGACCAAATTGAACACATCGGCAACTTTTAACATGGGAGAACCGATTGAACGGTTTAATTAGCGTATTACGAACATATACATGAGATGTAGCCACAGTAGTTCAGTAATATTGGGTAAATGGATATTAACAAAAGAATAAAGCATTGTTTTATAGATGCAAGTTTGAGACAAAATAAATTTAAAAATACAGCTGTGAGACGAGACTATAGTATTCAACATCATCTTTCCTCATTGGCAATAATATTTGATGTTTGGTACAACAATTGTAGAAGAGATGTCATTTAAATTCACATTTAAAAATAAAAATATTCAAAATGGAAAATTTAATTACGAAAATGAGAGTTGATACCCTTGAGATCAATAATTTCCTTTCTGTGTATCTAACAATCTATTAATGTAGAATGAAGTTGACTGCTTGCTTTCATCAAATTCAAAATATCAAGTTGAAAACTAAAAAAATGCAGAATATATTGGTTCACAGATGGGAACTTTTGAGTCAACGATCAATGCAATAAAGAGCTAAGAAGCTCTATCTTGAACACTAGAATAATTGTGCAGAACAAAGAGCCCATTTTGTAAAAGGTGCCGGACAATACTCCGACAAATCGTCTGATTGTTTAATACAGTGCCGGTCTGTGTGTCTCTTGCTGGGCAGCTACTCTCATTCCAAATCTTTTGAAGATGAGAAAAACCGCTAAAAATTGATCATTTCAGTAAAATTTAAAAATTGAATCTATTTACTATAATTAGTAAGATTCAAGCAGCTACGTATATCACAAAAAGGCTCTATAATCGACGGTTAAAAGGCTTCCTTACAAAATCTTTGATATCGGTATTGACGCTGCGAAGACTTGGCTCAACTCAATGATACTTTGAGTGCATGCCATAACCTTTGTTAACTCACACCGTGATTTCGGTTGGGGGGCTTTGTAACGGCAAGACGAAGAAGTATATTGTAGATCATGGTTGGGGGTAGATAATTTAGGGTGAATGCCCAACTTCAAACGTTGAGTGCTTGAAGTGAGGTACTCAGCAGCCATAGGTCGCATTGTGTCACGGCAAGCAGCCTCGCGATACCAACTAACGGATCGAAGGACTTATCTGTATTATTATTAAAAAACCATGGTAAGTTGATATAGCAGTACAGTTCTTTATTTGAGCTATCATCGATTAATGAATGATTTACCTCAAAGCCATTATAGCAATCTTTGGAAATGCTAATGTTCTTTATAGTTCAATATACCGTGTTGATTACCGTATATCTATTAGCTCATTTGATGTAGTAGATACTATTTTATTTACGAGCTGATCATACATATTAGGATAAGAAGCGATACGATTGAGAAGTACTCTGTAATTACGAGAGTTGAAATCGGTATGTGACGAAGCATGTTAAAATTTTACATCAATTTGTTTGAGCATGGAAATTTAAGCAAATCAAAACGTTATACTGTATTATGAAATGAAAAACACTTTGCCTATCTCAACTCATCAGGTCTGGATTAACTCTTTCCATTAGACATCTTCTCAATATTGATTTATTCTTTGAAATAAACATTCTTATTTCTTCCTTTAAATTTCCATCATTTTGCGGCTAGCGATATTATGCCATTTATCAAGTACTAAATTAACCGATGTTGTCATTCTAAAAAAGTAGAGGCTATCGTAGAATATATTTTTTTTAACATTCATTTTGTTTTAATTTCAATTTCAGAACTCCTATATCTTGTTAACGGTGCTTGCACTGTCTTCTATTGGCTTGGTATATAGCGAAATCGCTTCAAAACCATGTTGTTTCAAATGGGTTCGGTTAAATGAAAAGCCTCTGGAATATAAAGGCAAAGATGATCAAGCAGCTATGTTCACAATCCAACATGATTATTTGGTACATAAAATCAAATTGATTAGACGACGAGGGTTCCACGTTTGCGAAGGAGTAGATGAAGATCCTACAGTCCCAGATAATAAGGGCTACTTCGGCTGTCAAAGTGAGCCAACCAAAGACGCACTCTACCCCTTCATAACAGACAACAAAGATATCCCCTTATTCCCTGCTTTACCATACACACCACCCATGTATATGTTATCAGGATACGAGCGTCCTTATTGGTTACCTTCAATTGAAATCCCAGTTGGTAGAAAATTTGTTGGTTTAAGCAAAGAACAAGAATTGCGTTTATGGAATGGCGAAGATTGGTTCAATGTTGAAAGAGAAACCGAAAGAGCAGACTCCACTGTGATGGTTGATGTATTTGCAATGATTTCAGAATGTGGTTGTGAATAAAATAAACTGTTATTTTTGGAGTTTTTACGAAGAAATATTTACATATCTGTTAATTTTTGTGTTGTATAATTGATTAGACTGTAACAATGTTGATGTTATATTTGGTATTGTAAATTCTCTTTTATTGTTGACTTAAAAAAGTGGATTTGGATGAATATAGTATAGTTGTGTTTATTATGCATCCTCATTTTCATTATCAAGGATATTTTACAATTAATCCTGGTATCATGGTTTACACCAAAATGTAAGCACATAATTATTGCCAAGGTTTTTTCCATAAATTTATCTAATCGAAGTTCGCCAATTCCCTCGTTGGTTTAAAGGTTTAAAACATTTTCTTGATCGTAAGATTTCACTTTTAAATTTTATGAATCTAATGTTTGCATAGTGCAATCTAGTATATGGAGGTTATAAAACGAAATGTTCGGATTGTGGAAAAACTAATTCATCTATTGATTATGCTGTGAGCTGATCTTGATTTTGAAACATAAAACCTTCAAGACATGTAAATCAGATACTCCGTGAATTGATTTTGACGATATTCAACTGTAACATGACGGACGAGCTCTAATTACCAAACATATTGATATTCTAATTATGTGATGATGATCAGAAGATAATAACAAATTAATGATAATACGATCCTATTATTTTGTCAATATTAAGCGAAAATATACTTTGCTAGTTTGTGGACGGTCAGTAACCAACATTAAATTCCATTATTAAGGGCGTTTTTAATTATGATAATGATTCTTGCAAAGAGCTAAGATATTACTCAATTCAAAACAATATATTTGATTAAAAATAAGGCATTTGGAATATTCACCCAGAAAATACACATTTTGCAAAAAGTGTTTGTGAATGTATAAGCGAAAAGTATCTACAGCGTTTAAAAAGTGCCCAATTTAGGATCAGAGATTTTTAGTGGAATATACTCAGGATGGTAGAAAATAATGCTATTCGCTCGACAAAATTTCAAGCTGTACGGTGATTATGAGAATTCATTTACTTCCAGACTGAGAACAATTAAACAATTTATATCAATTTCGAACGGCAAAAATTGAAAAAACTATCGGGTTTGTAGAGGCAATGTCGCTTAAACGGATAGGTTGAAAATTGTTTGGAGCTTTGGAGTCTTTGATAAAAATGTCAATATAAGTTTCACATGGCTTACGATAGAATTTCAATATTCGTACTCTGAAGAGAAACAGCAGAAAAACAAACCATCTTTTGTATTTTCTTAGAAAATCGGCATTGCTTTACCTCGTAGATACTTTTGAATTTCACATGGCACCATTATTTCTGTTCAATTGCTCGAAAGAAAGTTGAAAATAAAAGTCAACTTCATAAGCGTCACAATATAATGAGGTATTTCGTAAAGGGTATAAATCTAGAAAACAAGGCAATGTAGCCGAGAAAATTGTGAGAAAATGGTCGGGTGAAAAAGATAAACATTTCTAGTTTCCTACCTACATTGTTTATACGCATGCGTAGATGCATAGTATAATATAAATCAAATAGTCCGGATAACGAAGAACAAACCTATTACTCGTAATGATCAAAACACAACGCATCAAAATTATGCTTTTGCTATTATAATCATGAGATGGGCCATGCTTTCAAATAAATAGAGATTTTTTTAGCTACATCATGATGAGATGAATAGTGACGATAGAAATGTTCCATGTTTATATGCTATTTCAAATTTCACACCGTTAGGCCATCTTTAGGGGCTTGCAAACATAAGTTTCATATTTGTTGCTGCTCCTTATCAACAAATAGGTTCAAATCTTATGAATTTATGATTGGATTAAAAAGTTTTGAAGCTTCCTCAATGAAATTTTTATAGAACAAAATCAAATTGAAAAAACGCAGAGCAGTAACCTCTACTTATTTGCAAATGAGAAAAGTATGTTTTTGCTTAATGCCAATACCTTGATATGGAGACAACCAAAATTTTAGTCCATGCATTTATTACATCAAAATTGGATAATTGTAACTCTCTATA
>JANVCG010069891.1:0-33906 GCA_025505365.1 Haliclystus inabai
TTGTGAAGCTCTTCATGAACTCATAGCTAGCTGTAAGCAACACTAATACAGTCCGTCAGCGTAAGTTTCATTTTATTTCTAAATTAATCTTGAAACATTAGTCCTCGGAAAGTCACGACTTCCTCCGGAGTCCGGACTGTTTGAGGTCAAATGCTTGACGAGAAGCACCACAACAAAAATCTTCTTTTTTGAACATTTTACAGTACTATCAAACTTACCTAGAATTCCAAATTGACTGATTAATTAGCGCATACAAAGTAAATTTGCGTTGCTAAGAAAACACTACTGTGACAGCTCATCAATGGTGAACATCATCTACCCCTGTAAGTCCGTTTTCACAGACTTTCTAAAATTTTGAAATCGTCAGGCTTTCAAGTCCTCTGGTCTAGCCAAGGTTTGGAATGTGCGAAGAAGTATGGTCTGCACATAGGATGTAGAAGTCCACAAGGTACTTTGTACAGCGGATGTAAGGATTGGGTACATATTGTGGGCACGTTACGCGTCACTTAGTCTTAGTTGAGAAATTGAGCACAACATTTCATTCGTAGAATTCGATGTTGAGATATATCTTGAAATTTTATGTTAAAATGCTACGAGAATTACATTAATTTATTACAGTGATGGAAATTTATTCAAATCATAATACTACACAATGGAGCTCAAGGATATATTTTATGTTGGTGTTGGCTACTTTACAGTCTTCAAACCTTGTTTTGGGGGCTTTCAAAGAGGCAGAGAAGGTCGGCTACTTTTTTAATACTTCGTCAGTAGTGGAAAGCATTGCACATCGTTGATGGGCTTGATGAATAATTACCAACTTTATGCTGATTCCTCATTTTGATACATCTGAAGTTGTATTTAACAATCTCAAAACATTAAATCAACTGGTAATTTGTTGACGCCTCCGCGCAACGTCCTGTTAACCAAATTGTTTTGAGAATCAGATTTCTGATAAACAGGTCTTACAAAAATCTATTTTCAATCCGTGGATCTTCCTTCAAACCAAACAATACTGTATAAAATGCAGCATCAAAATTCCTGTTCTAGTTCGTGACCTTATTAAATTTAATTAATTTTGTATATTTTATTTTTATTGTTTCACGTTGTTCCTCTCAGGAACAGCCATTGTTTCGTTTTGAGACCACTCAAAGGTTTTAACACTTTTACTGACAAACGTTTTGTTATTTTAGGTGGCAATGTATGTCAATAAAGTTGGTCCTTATTTCAATCCACAAGAAACATATCATTATTACTCCCTTCCCGTCTGCAGACCAAACAAGGTACTAACTTGAAATAGATATACACAACACTTAGTGCTGCAAAACCAGATACATTTTTTGAAAATAATTTTTTTCCATATCAAGATAGGCCAATACCTCAGAAGAACAGAGCTTTGTTTTTAGCAATTCAAAAGCTTCATATTCTCCCTCCTTCAATTAATATCTCTGTCATTTTTCAGCAGTGCATACAATGGGTATCGAATATTTGCATAGTCTCTGATAAACCGATCATATTGTCCAAAGTATTCCAAGAAATGATCCCAATTTTGATACATTAACAGCTGGTTCAATGTTTTGACTTGTATAATTTTACCAGAGTCTATTTTTAAACCAGATCCAATGATAACATGTCCTAAATCATGGACCTCCTTATGTAATAAATTATATTTTGAAGCTTGAACCTCAATCTAGCATCATATAACCATTAAAAAATATCAAATCAAGATGATATATGTATGTGATATACATGCGATCGCGAAAATAATTTTGTCTAAATAAACAGAACAGAAAACACTCAACATAATATTGTTAAACATAATTCATTCAAGTGCACCTGACTTGTTCATAATTCATTATTCCAGCTTATATGTGTCCAAATCGAAAAATTATTTTTGTCAAACTTCACTATTTAGCCTAAGTTAACTGAATCTGGAATAAAAATGTTGGTGTCAAGTGCACTTCAAGCATTAAAACATTGCCGGGACACTACACAACCCAACCAGCAAATTGAGGGATACTTTGGAGCTTTCCCAATCCTCCAAGGTAGCTGTTTTAAAATCTTCCTTAGTGTCTGCTAGCTATTCAGAATTCCAACTTTCAACCCTCAAAGTGCACATATTGACCATAATAAGGGTAGTACAGCTGATTTTGACTGAAGTAAGTTTTCCTGTCCATATCCAACTCTTTTTGTATTTTGTTTTTTGACTTCATTCTATCCATGAATGAATTCGAAATAGCAGTACTGGACATTTGATGTCCCATATTTGCACTGGGGTAGAAGTGACACAAGAAAGTTTTGACTGTCAACTTATTTGTTCAAACCAAAGTACAGTGATTTTGTAGTTATGACAAGAGTTATTCGAATTAAAATGTTGTATCTCTGACATGTTTAATCATGATGTCTAGTTGTGATGAGTTTGAATTTTGAAGACATGTGTGATATAATGACCTAATCAGAGATTTTTGCTTTGGCACTGACTTGATTGTTGTTTTTTACAATCAAGGTACAGCATCGTAGTTTAACTCTTGGGGAAGTACTTGATGGTGACCGTATGGCTGTTGCAATGTACGATATACAATTTAAAGGTAAATAAAAAATGATGGTAGTATGTAGAATGCATCGAACAGCGTTGAAGTCTTAGATCATTTTGAGCAATCAAATTTTGTAAAAAGAATGCAATGCAAATCCAGCGATTTGACACTTCAAATTTGTAAAAACGGAAAATGTAATTTACTAATTTCGTGTTCATAGTTACAATAACTAATCTATAACAAATTTTGAATTTTGAATTATAAATTATTTATGCAAGTTCAATGTTGCAGTTTTATTTTAAAGTCTAATTTCAAAATGTGTTCTCAAAATACTGTAGCATTTTTGATGATTTATGTCATCATTTTCTTGTAGTGCCGCAAACGAATAAATTACTGTGTAAAGTGTCATTGAAGGAGACGGAAGTAGCTGAGATTCGTCACGCAATCGAAGAATTATTTTATTTTGAATTTGTGATTGGTAAGGATGCGATGGTATAACATGTAGTTCAGGTGAAATGCTCTGACCAACTAACATGGATATTGGAGCAATATTTAAAGTACACAATACACATATAACCATAATGATATTTAAGCAAATAGATAAAGCTCAATTTTCTATCACAAAATTACCTTACATCATTTTTCAACTGCGCAACCCCCTCCCGGTCAAATTTGATGTAGAAAATATAAATTTTGTTCCTTGGTGGGAAGAACACGAGTTTAAGGTATTAACGTTTTGGCTTTTTACTTGTAATTCTTCCAAACGCATTGTGTTTTCGACTTGACCTCAAGAAACAAATTTTTGAAGTTCTTGGTTGATTCTAGATCAATTTTATTTCATTTTTATAATAAATGAATCATCAATTATCAGCATTCAAAGATTGAGAATATTACTTTTTGGGGAATTTCAAAGGCCAGCAATGGAGTTCTAATCCGAGGTGTTGACATGTGTTTGCAGAAACTTTAACGTAACTCCTCTTAACACCTCAGATTAGCAGTCAAGGTGTTGGTATTTGATATTTCCCCCAAAATAATATTTTCAATCTTTGATTGCCGGTATCTTGAAATTTGGAAAGTCAAATATTAAAGGGAGAAAACTGACCGGCATGCTTTGTATTGTTTTACCCCCTTGATTCACAAAAATTGAGGTCGTGAAGCTCAATTTTGACGTCACAGTTTTCATGCTAGATAATGGCGGGCACAGCTGTGGACAGACGTTTGGATTTTAGGCCCTGTTTACAAGGAGGGCGAGTTACTCGGGGGGGGGGGGGAGACGAAATTGACCGTGTGTTTACAAGCACTGAAGAAGCTGACTCGCCTACCCGAGTTGAACTTGCACACATGCGCAATGGTGTCATCAGAAAATCCAAATGGCTGGTCCATCAACACAAGCTGATTTAGTATTTGTATTTACAATGAGTATAAACGGCTTTTATAGCATTTTTATGACTGATGACTGAATCATTCCTTGATGTTGCATTTTATGATGAAGGGAATCCCGCCTTGAAGGAAATCTACAATTTTATCACATACAATTGCGTTAGCGTGACAGTTTTGGCTGACAACGAAACTATTTGCCGCATTATTGTATTTCAACCCGGCTACCCCAGCAACCCTCCTTGTTTCTGTTTACAAGGCTCATTTCTGTCCCGGCAAGGCGAGTAACTCGGGCGGGCAAGTTACTCGGGTAGCTGGGGCAAGTGTCTCACGCCCCTGTAAACAGAACGCACAAAAACAATAGAGCCGGGTAACTAGGCGAGTAACCCGCCTGCCTGAGTAACTCGCCCTCCTTGTAAACAGGGCCTTAATCATTATGAAGAGTCTAATTTGAAGCAGAGTAGATACACACAATTTATAGTCGTTTTTTTTTTTTTGGGGGGGGACAAAAATATCACTTTGAAAGCTGAACGTTTTATGTTCACTCCCCAAGAAACAAAGCAAGCCCGTCATAACTGCAGTGCTTCCAAATCGCAAAAAAACATGTAACATAATCATTCTCAAAACAACAGCTTTGACAACTTCAATGTTGGAACCCATCACTAAACTAATTGTTGATTTTTTCCATTTAAAAAATCGCAATGCCAATTGGTCAGCTTTGCCAGTCTTTGTACACACGATAAATAGATATTTAGAATTCTAGCTGTATTTTAATTTGAATACAATTCTTCAACATTTGTCTCACATACATAGCAATAATTCGGTCAGTATTAATTTGATTTCCACATTGAATTTAATTAAAAAACTATGTAGTTCTCACACACAACACACCGTTAATATTTTGATTTGGTTTTCACTGTCTGATTTTGGCCCTCGTATTGCTATTCAATACCGGCAAGCGAGACTGTGATTACACAATCTTGAAAAACGTATACGTTTTCAAGTTGAAAATGTACAAAGCATGCCAGTCAGTTTCCTCCCTTTAAATATAAATTATTATCAAATGACTTGAAACGTGAAAAATTTGTATCTGAATGTCAATTGTAATATGCAATGCGGCTCTAGTAATCATTAGCAAAGAAACAAAACATTGACACTTTTTTCCTATTTTTTAATTCGTGTTTCATCCAATTGTGAAAATTTGAAACTAAAAAAAGCCCAAATTGACGGCTTTGTTGTAAATTTGATTGGGAGGAGTTGCGCTTTTTTTATTGAAGAATGATGCAAGTTCAGGTAGGAATAGTAAATTAAGTTCTATCTACTGGTGAGGTATCATTTTTGATGATATATGAATTTTAATCCTGAAGAGTAATCTTGAAAATTGTTCTTTGATGGAGTTGCAAACTTAAATTATTTTATTATGAAGTAGTAGTTTCAATTTTTATTTTATCTCGTTTGTAATCAATTCAAAAAGAAAACCATCCTACAGTGATAATTATGAAAACAGTTTCTTTCGACTTTTGAGGAAAATTTTCTAAATACTTTGCCAACATACTGTCAGTATTACAGTGAAGATAGCATGTCTGCCATACTCATAAGCATCTATTGTCTCCTGCTAGACACATACTTTTAACTGGATACATATCTCTTTTAGATGATTTACCTGTCAGAGGCTTTATTGGTCGGCTAGAAGAGCAAGGCATCTTACCACATAAGCACAGTATCATGCTGTGGACCCATCTCACATTCCATTTGGAATACAACGATGCACAGGTAATTACTATCCATTTGAGTAGCATGCTATTGGTTCACGTTTATGATAATGCATTTATTCCACAATCAACAATGTATCTTCCTTGGGCTCAGCTATCTTATTTCTTTGTGTTTCAGATCATAGCAGCTAATGTCACTACCATCGGTCATGATCCAGTCAGCTTAACTGATATCAAGCAATACCCGTTTGATGTTCAGTTCACATACTCAGTTCAATGGACAGAAACCAAGTATGAATATTGATTGATTAGTACATTAGCACAGCATTCAAATACAGAAATAGGGCTAAAACTAGCATTGTAGGATTGAGTTCCAGTTGGCAGATGCCAATACTGGTCAAATCATAAGATGTATCACATTCAAAGTTAAAGAAAGGCTGATTGAAAAAGATTTAGGGCAAACTTATGTCTCAACTCATATGGATAAGCTAAATTGTTTAAAACTTTTCTGGTGATTTGTCTTACATCCCAAAAAAACTTCTGTGAAATTCTTTGATCAAATCCAAAGGTACCCCTTAATTATTTGAGCAGGCATACGATTAGTGATGCAATAATGATGGCCCACAGTTACATACATTCTTCTCCTTCTTGATCAACTGTGTTGCTAAAAATCATCTTTCTCACATCATTTTCTGCTAGGATGTCTTATAAAGATCGGTTAACAAAAAGCAAAGCTGGTGGATTTTTCCCAAAAAGCCTAGAGGTATGATGTTCCATTCTTTTTCTGTTGCATGCCACTTTTAAGCCCGTATGCTATTAAACAAATAGTTGACGCTTTCGTGATCTGATGTCCCATGGCTCCACTAGAGGCAATTAAGGAGGAAAGGAAACAATAAGGCATTAGAAAATCACAAGCTAGCGCAACAGGTGATATTTTTCCTTGAGTTTTCTCCTTTATATTAACAGTTTTCTCGTTTGTACACATTGCCATTGCCCCCCCCCAAAAAAAATCAGTCTCTTATTTGATTCTCCCTATTTGATTACATCAAAATTCTGACTGATGCAATAGGAATTTCTTGCATGACTTTTGGTGCAGTTTTGCATATTTGAATTGCAACAAAAGACTACGCCATGTAGTTTTGTTTAACAAAGATGTTTGTAATAGGCCTACAATGTAGGATGACATGGTTACTTTTATTCATATAAACAAGGCAGCCTAGCTAAATTTTGTGTTTGCAATCTAGTTTGAAGGAAAAGTAACGGGTAATACTAATATTCCAAGGCTAAACAAATATGCAAACTTTAGATCAACAATTGCCAGCCTAAACATTCCAAAGGCAGCTTTTGCAGAGAATATCAGCACTGGTATGGGTCTTAAAGAGTAAACGCTGCATCCTCTCATTCAAAGCATTAAATAAATGTTTTAATTAAATTGGTAAATAGTTGATTTGTTTGTGTTTTCTTAGATAGGATTTTAAATTATTCTGTTGGTTTGTTTTAATTTTCTCACTTTGCTGTCGCGAGATAGGGTCTCAAACACTAGCCAATCAAATTGCAAGATCGAATCATAGCTTATCCCTGTTCTGTTCTAACCACAATCAATGATCCATGTTTCTTATTGAGGAGACTCGTAACAACTCTGATACACTTTATTGTCAAAGTACATAGTACGTATTATATATTCTCAAATGAAGATATGCTGAATATAAAAAATTTAACATTTGGGTTTGTGTTTTCATGGGGGGAGAGTGTTCAATTTCTAGCTCTCAGTTGTCAACATGGTGTCTCATTTTTGTGCATAGTACTACACTCTTTTTATTGATACACATTTTTAATTTGATAGATTCATTGGCTGTCAATTATCAATTCTGTTGTTTTGGTCTTCTTATTGATTGGCTTTGTTGCAATTATTCTTGTAAGTATTCCCTCTCTGGTGCCCTACAAACATATTTCACCAGTCTTATTACTGAATCATCCTTTGTCAACTGTGATATAAAGTTGAAGTTGTTGTTAAATTTTCTTCAATTTTAATCTTGCCATTTTAGATGAGAGTTTTGAGAAGTGATTTTCAAAGGTACAACATATCAGAAGAAGATGGCCTAGATGAATTAGGTAAACCATATATTAATTGTTTGGTTTGAACAAGACAGACCTAAGAGGTCATTAGATGATCGCAAACTATCACTCATTAATCTATATTCAAGCACTCATTCAAACTAACATATCCATAATGAGTTACAATATGTTTAAATTCATAACAACCAAAGTGAAGTGTAAGAATTTTGATTTTTGTGGGTATCAATTATCATTTATATCATCATACATTCAAATTACTATTGATTCCGTGCAAGAGAGACAGAAAACAACAATTTAATCTCTCAAAAGAGATTCCATCCCCACTTCATAAAAGGCAAACACAATTTGTCTTTTAACATTCTAGCAAGTCACCTTTTAGAGTAGCCACCTGCCTCTAATAATCACTTCACACTGCAAGAAGTGCTCATTTCTTTTGAGTTTAACCTGTATCTAAGGGAGAGTTTCATAGTTGGCCATTATACACAGGTTTCAATGTGCCCTATAGACCTACCTTGCTACTGACCACTGCTATCTATCACTGAAAATTGTCAATTCAATGCCATATTGAGAATGAAATGTAGTTATACAATACATTGATAAATAAATTATCGTGACAAAGGAACAGTCAGAGTGATTTAGAAGTTAAAATGCTAGATACATATAAATACTGAAATGATGCATGAAATGAATGACTTTGTCTGTTGCAGTTATTCTTTGAATCTATGGTTAATTAGGGCAGTCATGTGGTTTTATTTTTAGAGCAAGATGATTTCGGCTGGAAGATTATCAATACTGATGTTTTTAGATTTCCAAAGTACAGAAGTGTGTTGTGCTCAATACTTGGTAAGTTGATGCTTGGAAGTTATTATTACATATCATTATTGTTATATAACAGTTCAACTATTACATATGCTGAACCAATACCCCAAATCTACTTCTTTCCCTGGTAGTAAAATGCTTGGTCAAGTTTTTTATCTGAATCAATTTTTGTAAATCTTAATAATAGACCAACACCATCTATGTATAATGTTTTATGTGATAAGCTTATAACTGTTTATTTGATGTCAATTGATAATGTATTTTTTATATTTATTTATTTGTTACTGTTCTATTAAACATATACATATACAGTATCAAGTTTTGATGGTCACTTTTTGCACTACAATCAGGTTGTCCTGACTTTCTTTCAGATTCAATGAAATTCTTTCCACTTCAAATCTTTATTATGCCCTTTATCCTCTCTATTTATGTCAGTAAACCGTATAATCATTACTTTATTTTATTTAGGTAACGGCACCCAGTTCTTATCTATCTGTTTTGGTATCATTCTGATGGCGTTATCTGGAATGTTTAACGTCCACAGGTACAAGATCTGCTTACACCAAGCACAGCCCTATTTTACGACTATGTCTATTGATTTCATTCTGTATTATTTTACAGACATGGTGAGATGAACACTGCTGCAGTTTTACTCTATGCTTTGACATGCTGTAAGTATATGCTGTCATATTTCTAATGTAGATATCCCCCTTGACTCAAGAGGGAAACCCATGGGAATCCAGGAGGATTTGATAAATTTGCAACACAAACTTAGCCTGCATACCACTCAGGTACCAGTCTGATGTATTCTCTCAAATGGTAAGAACTGTGCAGCAACACATGGTTTTCTGTCCAGCAGAAGTGAAACGTGAACATTAATTACTATCAATTCCTGTATCAAACTGTGACTAGGCACACATTCAGTTCAGTACAAAACATTTGCAAGTTGAACCATTTTACAATGCTGGATATATTCTGCTTGTGCTCTTGGACATTAGGTTGATTACTGATTTTGTTATGACTGATTATGCTTGTGTTAATAGTATAAAAGAACAAAACAATAAAAGGGATTCAAATCTTATTTATTCAAGAAAATAGCTACAGGTTTTTTATTGTTTATAGTTCAGTGTCAATTTATCAGACAGCGGCTGCAGTTAAAGAAAATGTTTGCACTGAAAAATGACCTTTTCACCATCCACAAGAGCTCCAATTGCAAGTCCTGGTCACTTTGCATATTGTCAATGCCATAAGAGAACACACATGTAATCCCAACCAAGCTTTTAAAAATTTCTCACACATGATAAGAACATTAAAAAAATCATAAATTAGCATAAATTAGGTCCAGAATCTCTGTATCCACCAGACAGAAAACAGTGTGTTGTTGCACAGACCATATCGTAATTGTTCAAGAAAATAATGTTGGTGCTGGTACGCAGGCTAACACAAACTGTGCCCTGGAGGGTGCAAATAACCTCATGTTTGTTTGAAAGGAATTTTTTAATGTTATCCGCGGTTTGTAAATAACCACTATCTTTTTAAACTTGCTGATTTTATATCTACAGGTTTTTCATAAGGTAAGGGTGCTTACCTTGTCTTCACTTTTTTTAGATGTAACTAAAGCTCAAAGTTTATAATCATCTCATTCAAATTTTTCGCAAGTATGGTCAAAAGCTCCAATATCAACTCATAAAATATTTTTCTTTGTGTTTCCACTGAATGCTCCTTCTGATATTGACAAAATGATAATTATTTTGTCCTTTTGTGTCAGTTGAGAAGGAAGATTGTCAAAAATATTGCTCCTGCACATCATAGCCGTGTGCAGACTTTTGTAGTCTGTCTGCTCACTGGCCAGCAAAATCGTGTGCTAATTGTTCCTTTCCATCAGATTTTTGATTGTGCCTTGTGATTGGTTTACAGAATATGAGAACAAATTAGCTCATCTAGTCTATATTTAACAAAGTAATGTAAATCAAATAAATTACCGGAAACCACACTTTGCAAAGTAGGATTTCCGTGCTGTACAAACAATAAGAACATGATTATTCTGGTCGATGCGCAGATTGACTATACAAAGAATAAGTCTGTCTGCATGCAGGCTAGCACACCAGGGCTTGGATGAATGTTAGAATTGCTGCTACATAAAACTGACATTTTTGATATGAAGCATCCGTATGAAAATTTAGATGAGATTATTTAGAACTTGAAGCTCAACCTGTATCTGAAAGAAAGTGAATACAAATGAGCACACTTACCGTCTTATTTCTGTTGAACGTGCTTAATATCCCCCCCTCCAGATTGGATAGATTCAAGACATGGATCAAGGTAACAGTTAAGAATTAGTTTGGAAAATGGAAAATAGACATCAGTTTCAAGTGCGACATAAAGCAATCTGGGACATAATTTAGACATTAAGGGTGGGTGATATTGAGTAAGTTTTACTGTATTGATGATTTAAAAATCAAAATTGTATTGATATTTTGCTAGTGTTCGTTTCTGCAGATAATTATTTCAAATGCACAAAGATGATATAGATGCAATATAATGTTGTTGTTATGCTCACCAAGATCCAATCTCTAACTGAAATATTATTGATGGTTTTAGAGAAATGCATTTGACACTAAAATTTATACGGCACACTCTCTGTTGTTAAGCTTCTCGTGTTGTCTGCCCATTCCAGTATAAACAGCCAAATTTCATCTAGTTGTGTAAAATTGCCAATTCATACTAAAGGTACAGTATATATATTGGATTGTTGTGCTGTAAGTAATTGCCTAAATAAAACTGTTCTGCTCATGCAAGTGAAGTTTACATCAATTGAGCACAGTTTAATCACTGCGGAAGGGTGCAAGTGATGTAAAACAATGTTACCCACGTTGATATACCAGTTGAAGGTAAACTCTTTTGTCTCTTTGATTTTCTAGGCATTTCTGGTTATGTATCAAATGGTTTTTACAAGCAAATTGGAGGTGAACGTTGGGCATGGAACATCATTCTCACTGCTTCACTCTTCTCCGGTGAGTCAATTTATCATCTATTTTTAATTAAAATTTTAATAATTCTGTTTTACTAGTTAAGATCAATATCATTTGATAGTCACCTGCCCTGTAGATGGTAATGCTTATCTTGCTTTTACTTTCTCTTCAGTGCCATTTTTTCTTATCTGGAGTGTTTTGAATTCAGTGGCATGGTACTACCAATCAACGCAGGCGCTACCTTTTACGACGGTGGTGTTACTGGGATTCATTTGGCTGTTAGGTAAGCAAGATGATCCAATTAACAACATGTTACAACAATATGATCATTTTTCAATCTTCTCAATGTTTTACTCTAGTTGGTTTCCCACTCACAATACTTGGTGGAATTTTGGGTAAAAATTGGACTGCAAGTTTCAGTGCACCATGCCGAACAAAACAAATACCTCGCGAAATACCTTCTGTTCCCTGGTAAGATCACTAGTAACAGTCTTGCAGTCTATCTTGTATCAAACAAATGCCACACCTTGACGTGCGACATGGGCTTATGTCACCATTAGAGGTATTCAAGGAGCACACGAGAAAAGTATAAAAATCATGGGCCGTGAGCAAGTGATTTTTGCCTTTCGAGTGTTCTCCTGGAGGGCCTTGAGTGGTGACATAAGCCCATGCCGCAAGGCAAATTGTGTGACATTTGATTTGTAACACAAGTTTAAAGCCTTACAGTATAAAACTTTCAGTAATTTTGAATTTTAATTAGACAACCTGGTTCATGAATTCTGCAAATTGACTGAAACTGTTTGTAGTTCGACCTTTATTTCAAAACAACTCAAATTTGACATAGAAGACGACACTTGTTCAGTTCTTAATTTATAAACTATTATGAAACTATTATCAAAGCAGTACTCCCAAAAATGCTGTTGGAAGAAAACCTTAATCAGGCAATTTCGATGATAATTTTGTTCGTCAAACCTATTCGTATTTTGAATAATATATTCAATTCTTCGAAGAATTCAACAACACGTCCTCATCGTTATTTATAAACATCTTTAGAAGTTTACTTCTGTAAATCAGAGCTGCACGTGATTATATGATAACATTTTCAAAGCAATTTATTACTATCTGAAATCTCTTGCGGCTTTTCGAAAATTCTGAATTCTACGCTAGATACGGTGACATGTCGACATGGCTATAAGCCAATTAGAGTTTAGGGACCAATTTCAAAATGTTACAATTTATGTTGTGTAACAATTATGTTATTTATACATTTTTCTATTGTTCTTTTTGGTTAGGTACCGTTCTGTAGTGGTCCACATGTGTGTTGGTGGATTCCTTCCTTTCAGGTAACAACTCTGTCCAATTGTATCCCTGTCATCTGGTTGAGGCTGCCTTTTTATAATTGTTGATGTACCAATATATGTAGAGTGTAATCCAAATGACATAGATGGTTTTCTTGTGAATTGCTGCTCTTCAGATCTTGAATGGCTTTGTTTATCTTTTGATTCCAGCGCCATATCGGTTGAGCTGTATTACATATTTGCAACACTATGGGGCAGAGATATCTATACTTTGTATGGCATATTGCTTGTTGTGTTCATCATCCTGATCAGTGTTACTGCAAGTATCTCCATTGCATTGACGTATTTTCAATTAGCGGCAGAAGATTACAGATGGTGGTGGAGGTCAATTCTCAGCTCAGGGTATGTTCATATTTTGCGTTCTTTCAACTCTGTAAAACTGTAGCACAGGTCTAAACAAGTGATTATTTGAAGGGGGGACGCAGGGGTACAGCGCTCTCCTACTATTTTCCAAAGGGAATGCTGTTCCCTCACTATTTTCTAACCAAAGGAAAATTAGTAAATTCACCTCCCATTCTCAGTAATGTTTTCCTTATTAAATCTTCAAGTTTGTTATCTATATTTAATTCATAGCATTCTCGAAACTTGTTTGTGTTTATATTTTTGCTGTAAATATAAAATTTGTAAATTGATTTAAAGGCAAGTGCAGAAAAACAAATATGCAAATAGATATTAATTCCATTTCATTGATTATCCACTCGATTAATTCATTATCTAAACACTATCAAGAGATTCAATTACTTTCACTCAATTCGAGGGCCTTTATGTTTCAAATTCACTCAATTCGAGGGGCTTGATGTTTCAAATGTTCAACTGATTGTGATGGCCAGTTTTTTTTAATTAGTCAAACTATAAACACTTTTTACAATTACATCAATGTTGTTGATCAAATGTGGACTCAAACAGTAGTATTAGCTTTGAGAAGATGTTTTGAATAACAACTACATTCTTTCATCGATTGCAGGTTTTTCGAGGTAAAATATTTGAGGATAATAATAGTAACTAAGAGTTGTTTCTTCACTTAAAATAAAGCTATTGCAATTAAATTCTACTTAACTAGCCAGTAAATACACCAAAGGAACGGCATGACATTCTAAATCTTCATCGGACATCTCAAACCCTTGCATTAGGCTATTGACCATCACCTCACAATAAAAATCCAGAAAGTGCCATTGGTAAGAACCGTTGCTAGTGGGATGCACATGGCTAGTTGATTCGTGGAGTTTGCATGAAGGACAGATATTTTTCAAGTTTGCTATATACAGTTACTGAGAGAGAAGTTATGAATATGTAATAATATGCTGTTCAAAATTGAGTATTCTTATTTATTCCAATGTTTCTCCATTTTAATTGCGGAGTTTCAAACCATGATGCCATCATTGTACAATTTTGACTCATTAGTATCAAATATCTGTCACTTACTGAAGTATAATCAGATTTGATCCTATTTAAAATCTATAAAACTAGGAATGATGAATCGAGCAAGTCGCTGCTTAATTAGTTCTAATTATGACAGTGATCATGTCTATTAGGAGTAATCCAATAAGGTTCTAGAGAAATCTTATCAAACCATAATCTTTTCGGGTTATGTTTCAAATACTGGAGTTGCTTGTGTAGACATTTAATGTTGAATGGAATAAGAATGCCATTCTAGCTTTGTAGGTTCCATCTCATTAGATCTTAAAAAGACAGAGACTTTGTATAAGGTTGATAGATTGGTTAGATAAAACAACGCAATGCTTTCAACTAATGATATTGATTGACACTTTGTTGGATTTATCAATCAACATTTGCCATCCACCCCTTGTCAATCCCATTACAATGTAATTGACGGATGATGTAAATATGTAATATCTGATTACAACTGGGGGTGTTCATCATTACTCTACCATGTATTATTATTGGTCTTTAAATCTAAAATATTTTTCTCTTTCAGTTCAACTGGTCTGTTTGTCTTTATCTATTCCTTATTTTACTATTTGAAACGGTCAAGCATGTCAGGGTCATTGCAAACTTTACAATATTTTGGTTACACCCTACTCACTTGTTACATATTTTGTTTAATGCTGGGAACAGTCTCATTTTTTGCATCTTTACGATTCGTCAGATATATATATCAGAATCTCAAAATGGATTGATAGCTAATAACAGATAATCCTCTGAAAGTAATTGGTTAATCACCAAGGAAAGGATTGACACAAATATGAAATGTCAAAGATATAGAATCACCATCTGGGAGCGATACATACCGGTATACAATAGTATGTCTGTGAAATAAAACAATGGGTAACATTTAGATCTTCATGTTATAGTCCTTAGAAGTATTGATAATCAATGACTGTCATCCCCCTTAATTGTACATTAATAATGCTTGATAAAACATCTGTATCTATTGAGCAGATTCAGAAGGAGGCATTCGTGCCATCAAAACTTCCATAATTTCAATTTGTGCTGTGTATCTCTCAAGACCACCAATACGTTTTAACATTAAACTAACTTGACGCCCAAATAAAAAGTATTCATCGTCTCTTTCTGCAGCGTATGCGTCAAGCACGCGTTTGTTCTCCATTAGCTCATGGCATAGTTTTTTAAAATCATAATCATTTGACATCGGTGATGTTGAAGATGATGATTGTGGTGAAGGTGACGTTTGTACTTGTTGCTTCCTTTTACGAGACACGCTAATTTTGCAGGCTGAATGGTTTTGATCCTGACTTGTTGGTACCATATCTGAGTTATTGTCTGTTTTGTCATCATCATCTCTGGCTGTGATTACAATGACATCAGCCGGATGCGAATCTGTGTCTGGCTGTAACAGCATCCCAGATGGTAGTCTGAAATATGACTCAAGAGGCATGTAAACACAAAGGAAGTAGTTGGCACAGACCAAAAATTTGGAATTAAAAAATATATATTTATCCGAAAACTGGATATTTTGATTGTTCACTTGTAAAGTCTTACTCTTCGTCAATCTGACCGACTTCTCTGGTGTCATTTTGTCATTTGTAGCTTTTGAGCATCCATTTACGGCAAGTGTAGGTGGGTGGAACTTGGTACAGATACAATAGCAATAGTGCGGTGTACTTATTTTGTGATACATATGAGTAATAAGTATGTCAGGGTACTTACGATATCTTTAAAAATGCATCGAGGAATGCCATTTGATCTAAATACCGCCATTTCTTTTTCTCTTCAAAGAGAGTCGGATTCCGTTGTGCTGAGCGTATTTTTCTAACGTAAGTATCACGTAAAGATTTCCACCTTGTTTTGCATTCACGGACTGAAGAAAAATAATTTGAATTAAATGTTACACAAAGCTAATTACTGACAGGAGCGATCTAGACTACATTGCTGATCCAAAATGGGGATATTTTCCTTTCAAAATAGCGGGGGTCATCAGATCATCCCCAACTTTACCTGTCAATCAAATGCACAATCAATAATGGCAACGGAACTCATACAAAGTTTGACAATCATGGCTCTTGAATGTGTAGGTGAAAGATTTTGGAACGTGATTCATCATTCACTTATTAGTAGCTATGCACACGCGATTTAATTGTAAGAGAAGTCGTATCGTCTTTATTTACATGAATGACGGTTATCTTTGAGTTTTAAATTTTGATCTATTACAGTAAGCAAGTTTAACAAATGAAATGGGCAAGACAAGCACTCGCACCGCACTAACAGTTGGGAAATAAAATATTTTCACTTTGTAAAAAACACAATTTAATTGTATAGAGAAGTATGCAAAATACATGCTGTTAAGTATGCTGCCTGGATCATATATTTATATAATTTATGTTACCTGAAGCGCTTAACTTCGACGCTATAGCTTTCCACGCGTCTTCCACTTTGATTTGTTCCCGATACTCGCCGCGACTGTGGTCGTAGAGCGTCGGACTTTGACGCACTTCTGAGATTAAACTTTCTTCAAAATCGTAGGCTGAAGTCATTTCTTTCAGAAAATATCAGCCTAAACCAATAAATTAGACTAATTTTTGTCCAAGAGCGTGAAAAAGCCCTTTTCCTCGTCACAGAAAACGATAAGTGATTGTCGAAGTCGAAGGAACGGGCGATGGCGACTGTGTTTTGTCTTGCTCATTAAACTACCAACTGCGTCATGCGCGGACGACGCGGAATTCCTCGCGATTGATTGGCTCAAGGTAACGCGCCAACATAACGCCCAGATCAAATTTCAAAAGGCTGTGTCAACAACAATCAAACGAACGCAGTCAGGCAGACATAGCCAAACATCATCATCGCAAGATGCGAATCTTAGTTGTGTCTTTGAAGCTGGAATAAAGACTACATTTTAACCTTAAGCCATCCTCTGCTTTGATCAAACCATTCCAGCAATCCAGGTGTGCCATAGAGAAACAAACACAAATGAGTTGCAGAAAGGCAATAATTGCATTATCTCAATATGTGGCTCATCCCAAATTGTTAATCGATCTGAAATCTAAACCAACTCTTGAGCGTATGTTGACTGATTGTTGAATAGATAGAAATCATCAGTAATCATTTTATTGTTTCATAAATTTTAAGCATTTGTTGACAGTTGTTACTGTATACATATGTCATATAAATCCGTCCTGTGAAAAAAAGTTTCTAATAACTTATCAGGTATTCTGAATAAATGATGATGATGAAGAGATGCAAGAATTCAGTCATGTGAGGCTCTACTCCCATCAGACTGCTTGTTAAGGGTTTAAGAGTTTATTTACACCATACGGTTACAAAATCTTACTTTTTGGTATATTTGAGTTGCCTGTGAACACCGTTTGTAAGCATAATTGGGTTTTACATTTACCTGCACATTGCAACCACCTGTCCACAATGACCATTTGCAACTACAAAACTATTTTCCCTTCTGCAAACTTAATAACCTCTTGTTTATTGTGGTGCTCTCATCATACACAACAAAAATAAATCAGAACAAGATTCTGTAATACCTCCTAAATATTATGATTCAATAAGCTAAAAATTTGAGTTGTATTTATTACTATTTTAACTAAGTTGCTAAATTACTTTTTAAATATGCAGACGGATCAGCAATTGGCTTCAAACTAGTTATTGTTACTTTTTCAGAACACATTGGACACACTGTCTCACTACCCTCTAATAAGTATTTGAATTCGCTACAAATCGCTGGAAATAAACAATTTGGGCAGACGCACCAGTCACTCTTTATCATGTGACGTCCAGTGACAATGCAATATGGCACAGTATTTTTACATTCTGGGCATTCAAGGCGTGTTTGGGGCAGTTTATATGAGCAGTATGGGCAGGGGTCGCACGGTTCATCTTCTTCAGATTTGTCTGGTTTTCTTACAATCTGTTCGATTTTCTTGCGGTATTTCAAATCAACTTTTTGACGATACTCTGGGCGCATTAGCATAGCAGCATAACTAAATGATGACCTTTTCAAACCAGCCCTGTGACATTCAATCACAGTTGATGTTAAAATTGGTACTATATGGGATGGAAATTTACTGATGTTGTCAGCAACGCGTGCTAACATTCTAGCACCTTTGACATGGTCCCCACGTTTCACGTGAATTTTAACCAGAATGTAGCTATGAAGTAGCAATAAGTTCTGACTCATTTCTGAAGGAATGCGTATTTGTCGATCTCGCAACTCTTTGTACATACTGAAGAGAACATCATGTGCTGTACGGTAGTTTCCGGATTCTTGATCATCTCTCGCAATTATAACAGCTGTTTTAGCAGCTTCTTGATACCTTTCAAGAGCCATATACAATTGGAAGAGGTACTTTGCCTCTTTCGGTAAGCCATCATCTTCACCCATTAGGTAATCAATTAATGCATGAGTCAGCTGTTCATTCTTTGCATTGGCAACACATTCAATGGCTGTTTGAATTGCCAAGCTGTCATCTGTAACAGGACATTGCAGAAGGTGATGAAGAGCTTTGCTGTACTGCTCAGATCTCAAGTAGAATTTACCAGCTAGCAGGTGGTTGTTCTCATTTTCAAAATATAATGCTATGCTATTGAATTCCTCCTTGCTGGAATTAGTCCCAATTATTTCTGCGTATGTCTCCATTTGCTGATGTTGTTGAGCTAATTGGAATGCTTCATGATTACAATGTGACAAGACTAAGAATTGGATTGCTGAAGTAAAATCTCCGAGTCTTTGGAAAAACGCAGCCACCAATTTGGCACCTTCTGTTGACTGTGTTTCCTTGACAACAGCGACTGCATCTTCTGGTTTATTTAGATGGTCTAAACATATCCTAATGACACTTAAATGGTCATTTGCTGACCTGTAAGCAGTCAAAGCATCTTTGTATTTCCCTTCTGTTTCTTTAGCTTTGGCATATTGCAACAAGAGTTTCGAAGATGTCACATATTGGAGCAACTGACCAACCTTGTTCCAGTCTTTTATTTTCATGTAAACAGTTGCAGCTTTATCCCAGCTCTGAGCACTTTCATACAGTTGTGCTGCCTCTGTGTATTGCTTTATGCCTTCAAGTAGCGAGGCACAATCTTTCTTCAATTGCAAGCTGTTTGATTTGTTAGCGATACCTACACCTCGAGAGATGTCACCAAGGCGAATTGCCATACGAGCAATCCCAGCTGAACACAATGCATCATGGTCTGTACCTTCTGGTTGATTTGTAATACCTTGTTCAAAATAGAGCAGTGCGTTTGGATAATCACCAACAAATTCAAGTTGCTGACCGTATTCTCTTGAGATAAATGGAATCTGTTGCGGATCAAGTGTTTTGGCAAGTTCTAATGCCTGATCCCAGTGTAACAGATCACAGCGCATGTCAAGGGTGGCTTTGGGGTACGTAGATGAGAGAAAAAGGTCTTGAGCTAAACTGTATTCACATAGAAACATGGCAATATAGCCAGCAAGAAGGTGCTTATCTTCAATATGTTTGATTTTCTCAAGAGATAATACCATGGCAACATCTCCAAGTTTACGATACACTTTGATAGCAAGTGATATGTCTAGTTGTTTTGCAGCTGCAACCGCAAGTCTCTGCCATTGTGATGCCTCATCAGCAAGAATGCATGAGTTCCAGGCATCAGTGAATCGCTTTGTGATTAAGAGATTCTCAAGTGGATCGGTGACATTAGTTTGCGCCACTTCATCCCCTTTATTAGAAGCCACATTTGTTAAGATCATTCTTGTGAGCTTCCCTGTTTGTGACTGACATGTTAGCTCACCTTCATATAGCATCAATGGATTATGTTCAAATGACAGACGACAGGTATTAGTGAGAATGCAGGTTGCACCATCCACAGTTTCCATTGAGTAGACATATGTATATACTTTATCATCGTCATGTGCACAAAATAACCCTTTTTCAATCAGCCAATTGTCCCACAAGATTTTTTTGATTGTAGGTGGAAATGATTCGATTTCTAGCATGGAATCATTGACTGGGTTATATATGAATGCATCACTCTTTTCATCAATGAATATCAACCTTGTGCCAGTTGGGTCTGTGTAGACTTTTTTAATTCCAACAATGTGTTGAAATTCGTTGACATATTTCCAGTCTTCAAGGTAGAAATAACATAATTTGCCTGTATCAGTTCCATAAACAAGAAAATCATCTGTTAGGCTAAAACTAAGAATCAACTGATTAACGTCTTTGTCTGGAAATAGTTTTGCTTCTCGTTCTTCCTCTCCTTCGCCACTCTCACTTTCTATCAAATGCAATTGTATTTTACCATCAAACATGGTTGCTGCATATTCGTGATTCAATTGGATAGAATCCACGTTCCCTAAATACTCTCTGTCTCGTAGCAGTTTTGATCCACCATCAGTTATCAAGGTGAACCATGCTCTATTATTCATGCCAAAAGCTAAATGGTCTGGTCCAATG
The DNA here is from genome assembly GCA_025505365.1 of Haliclystus inabai. Taxonomy (NCBI): domain Eukaryota; kingdom Metazoa; phylum Cnidaria; class Staurozoa; order Stauromedusae; family Haliclystidae; genus Haliclystus; species Haliclystus inabai. Next base: position 20,708 of record JANVCG010069891.1, read on the forward strand.
CCAATAAAAGACGGCTCCAGATCAGTACTGACAGATATTGCTTTTTCTTGGTTGATATCATCAATTATTGATACCTCTCTTAAAGACGTCAAATATGCTATTTTTGTACCAGAAGCATCACCAAGGATAGGTAACTTCATTAAATAGACATGAAGAGCTCCTTTGTCTGTTGCAACTGCCAATAGTTGGCCATCATCAGTCCAAGAAATTTTATCCAGCTGCCCTTCTAGATCATCCAGTTCAATAATGGAAGTGATTTCTGTCATGTCAGAAAGGTCATGCACTTTGATACTTTTATCCCCACATGATGCAGCTTTGCGCAATGATAGCGATATACCAATATCATAGAGTTCATCTTTGTGGTCCCGCGTTTGAAATAGTTCCTGTCCAATTTCTTTCATGTGAGTTGAAATCACTATCAAAAAGCCAGCAGAGAACCCGATCATGATGTATCCATCACCAAACCATTTGTAAGCAACAATCGTACCATATCGTGGTTGAAATGCCAACTCAACAGGATTGTCTGGATCATTCAGGTTGAATAACAAAAGGGTTTTCTTTCCAACCAATAAACTAACTGTTGTCTCGCCTTGGCCAACACGCTCATCTGTCTTCATCACTGAAAATTGCATTCCTGATGGGTCTAGTCTTGTGCTTGTTTGACGGATGGTGTCTCCATCTGCATTACTGATGGTAACAACACGATCTTCACCTCCAAGGGCTAAGATATTCTCAGAATTCCAAGCACCGCAAGTAATCTTTTTAGAATGTTTGCCAAGGATTGGTATTTTGCGTGACGTCTGGTGATTGTATATCAACACGTTTCCCTTCAATGTTCCAATGACCAATAGATGGCCTACCCTGGACCACGCAAGAAATGTCAAGGTGTCTTTAATACCACTTTCAAGCTGTGTTGTTTTAAAACTATTTGCATCCCAAAGATGAACAATACCTGATTTATCATTAATAATTGCCAATGTATCTCCATCTTTGTCCCATGAAAGACCATTACAATTACCAGGTAGGACAATTTCTTCTTTCAATTCACCATTACGATTGTAAATTGTTACGGTTTTCTTTGAGCCAGTTGATGCTATGAAATTGCCTAGGCTGTTTTGCCACGCAAACTTGATAGAAGAACTGCCATGGATACGATCAGGTATTATGAAAACGCACTTCATTTTTCAGTGATCGGTTAAGCTTAATAGAAAACAGCATCTATGGGAAAAGTAATATATTAACTCAGAGTTACTTTATGAAACTCAGAGTACTGTGAGTTTCTGATTCAGTTGTCACTTTGGTAAATCTGTTGTTGTTGCCAAGCAGTAAATGCGCATGGGTTATCCTTGTACCAACTGACCTGCAGTTCCGAAGTGGAATAGAGCAACAACAACAGCAACAAATATTTCTCGTTGGATTTGAAAATGGCTTTTGTGCACAGAGCTTGCATTACATGGTCATTTGTGACCTTGTTTTTCATGCTCTGCGTCTTTCGATTAGACAACGAAACATCATGGCTTTGGTTCTTAGTATTCACACCTATTTGGGTATTAGATGCCGCCGCCATGCTATGTTTATTGGCTGTAACAATCATGCATTTTCACCAAGGATTAAATCCATACAATGATTTTAATTTAGGAAAATGGAGAAAAGTTTGGTTATTAATTGTGTACTTGTTGCAAATTGCGTTTTTACTAGCACTGTGTGCTAAATTAGATGGCCTTACGTATTCTTCGTATTATTTTATTTTTATTCCTTTATGGCTGATGCTATCGATGTTGATTGTTGATGGTGTAGCTGCTTCCATCTGCTCCGCAAGGAATCCGCACAGAGATTGAAAGATTTAAAAAAAGCATAATAAAAATCTGGAATAAAATATTTTTGATTTGAATTACTATAAATTCTTGCCCTATGCTGATATTACTCGTGTCCTCATCTATCAATGTTTGAATTATTAACCTTCCTTTGGTTAATTCCGATGGTTTGATGAGGTGATTATTTTTTGGAATATTCAACAAACAAATTGTGGAATTGTGGTTTGAGCTCTACAACCAATGTTATCATGGAAGATCCGTATGTAAAAGGATATATTATTGCAACAAATTATACTCTAGAGAGTGCTGAGCCTACATTCGAGGGAGAATGCCTGCCTTTTCCCTCAGCACTACTCAATATTGATTCTAACGCATGCGTATTCCATGTCTCTCGATCACAATGCGGTGTCTTCTGGCTAGGCATGTCATAACGTTTTATTGTCTCCCGAATGTCTGGCGATTTAAAGGGTTGAGATTTCGTCTATTGTCATAATTTATTGACTGGTATTACCGGCATCGTGGTCCTGCTTCTTGACTCATTTTCTTTGCTGAATTATTCAGCGATTGCTCGTAAACATCGTTCGAAAAGTTTTATCGCATGTGGAAAAAAGTTCTGACTATTATTGCTGTGAAGAAAAACTCGTGACAACGTTTGTCGAGTTACATTCAGGTAAGCCAATCTTGGGTTAATGTCTTTCAACATGAGATAGGTTACGTGTTCTGAGATATTTCACATCTAAAGTTTGTCTGACAGGTGTTTCTAGTGTTTCAATACTTGTTAAGCTGTAAAATTCGATTTATTGTGCTGGTCACGCGTCCTAGCCACGATCAGCGTTGGAGCGTGTCTCGGTTTCTCGTTGAAAATATAAGGTCGTTGATAAACTTGTTCAACTTCCCTCCTTAGACTCCCCTATTTTACATTACAAACATTTTGCATGTTTCCATTGCATTTGCTGCAAAGAGTTCGAAGGTTGTATATTTCATGTGTAAACCCTCAGGAAACAAACCCGGAATAGGAGCTGGGTGTGAGATTTTGATGCGATCCATTTCATAGATCTCGGCGTTGATAACCATTCGGTTGAAACGATAAAACAGCACAATGAATTTTACAAATTGATTGCTGTGACTGGTACCATTGAGCTAGAAGTCAGTGAGCGGAATTTTCCAGCAGATTGATTTTGATCTCCTGTCACGTCTGCCTGGATATCAAGTAGGCCTACTGTATTTTAGAATTGGGATTTGAGATTAAGCAGGTGGAAGAAACTGGTAGGGCATTTGCGCAAGATAAAAAAGTTAATTGAGCATATGGACAAGTATTTCAAGAAATGTTTGTTGAGCAAATTGTGGGAATTCACAAAATGCAGTTCAGAAATTCTTAATGTATTTTTATGCTCTCTAGGACTTGACCAGAGATGTGATTTTCTTTGTTTTCAGGACGAAATGGGTAAAACTTCAAAATCAATTTCAAAAGAGAAAGTTTCAGCCCTTGTAAAAGATTTGTTTCAGGCTTGCGTACTATGCTCTTCTAAAGGGGGCAACATGTCCCCCAAGGAAGCATGGAAAAATCATTTATTAATCAGAGATAAAGTTACTGCTATTAAAAGTTTACAAAATTCTATAGTTGAAAGAATACAAAGCCAACCAAGAGAAGAGCGCATCAAAGAGTTATTTTTGCAAATGGAGAGACAGGGTGTAGATATTTCTGCAGTTGAATCGTTTTGCTTGGATGGAGATTCTTTTGGCCTTCGAGCAAAACATGACATAGTCAATGGCGACTCCTTTCTAGATATACCATACGATTACATGATAACGAAAACAACAGTAGCAAACTCAGGAGTTGGCATGATTGTACAGCAAGATCCGTTGCTTTCTGAAATGCCAAATGTTGCGCTTGCTTTCTTCTTGCTACATGAAATACACAACCCAAATTCTAAATTGTCAGCATACATAAACAGTTTCCCATTGGTGTATGATAATATCCTCCATTTTGAGGTAGCTGATTTTGAAGTACTGCGAGGTACCGCTCTATTCACTAGTGCATTGAACATTTGGCTCAGCATTACAAGGCAGTATGCCTACTTACATAATTTGGTGTTGAATCATCCAGTTTTGAAAATGCAACAAATGGCTAAACTATTTAGTTACAGTGATTACATCTGGGCTGTCAGTGTTGTGATGACAAGACAGAACATGGTCACCTGTCATGGAAAATTGCCGTCATTGGCATTGATTCCATTGTTGGATATGTGCAATCATCACCACAATGCAGCCTCTCTTCAATTCGATAGTGAATCGTCTGTCTGTTCTTGTGTCTCTAACAAAGATGTGTTGGAAGGAGCTGAAATACATATTTATTACGGAGCAAGGACAAACACTGAATTTGTTATCCACAATGGTTTCTTTTACGATCATAACGAGAGTGATTGTCTGATGCTGAATTTCACTATGAATCGTAATGATGCGTTGTTTCCAATGAGAAAATCACTGTTAACAACGATAGGACTTCAGTGTATGGATCAATTCGCATTAACACATGGTGAAAATCCTGTTACGCCAGAATTACTGATCTATTTAGCTGTTCAGACAGCAACTGAAGAAGAACTGACTGCACTTGAGACCAAGCTAAAGCATTCAGACTGTAGTAACATCCAAGGCTTAGTATCTGAGGATAATTTACACAGGGCATATAAAGGATTGCTTGTGAGGTGTGACATCAGTTTGAGATGTTATCCAACAAGTCTGATAGATGATCAAAAGCAACTCAGCACCCCTTCTCTAACTGAATGCCGCAAACTGGCATTGAAACTGGTCATCAACGAAAAGAACATATTGAACCACACAATAGATTATCTAAAAAGTATTTTATCTTCTGCCTAATAAAATCTAATCGTGCTGTACATATAAACATTTTTTCAATTTACCCCTAATTTGATTTTGCATAAACTTTAATTCCATTTTTACAAATTAAAAAATATTTATCGACTTTTTGAAATCGAGATGAAATTAGTGATTTTACAAAATGAATTTCCAGTAATTATAAGAAAATATACATATTGAAAATGTAAGGTATTGATTTGAAAATTGTGATTTTGCACTAGATAAGCTTGCTCTAGTCATATTGTCCATAGATGACTTAGTAGTAGAATTGTTTTTGTTGTCATAATTATATTCGGGTGTCTTAAGTCCAAGGACTGGCACTGACGTCATGGTTGTGATGTCGTTTGATTTCTTTACAATTGTAATTGATACTTGTGCACCTGGTTCACTCAAATCGTTCACTTTCGTGTCTGGACTTATTAATTTCACAATGCAATGACTGGTACTACTGCAACTCACATCTAGTAATTTGGTTTGAGAACCAATTTCTATGTCGACCGTTGCTGTGTATGCATTTATCGAACACCTTTGAGCTTGACATGACAATCCACACTTTCTGGACGAGCAATACTGCCTGCATTGTCCAACCGTTGACGTACACATGGCCTTAGCTATCTCGTTTGTTGCTTTGCTCCTGTCTTCATCAGTTGGAGGTACTAATCGTTGTTGGCATTCTTTTGTAGATGTGCATATTAGCGCTTCACACCTTTCACTGCGACAAAGTTGTATGCAGTTCTGTAAGAAAAGTGTAAATGCAGAATATTTATCAGAACAGTTTTTGAACCAACGAATGCACCCTGTTCAATCATAGTCAATAGAATATGTGCCATTGTACAGAAGCCTCTTTGTGAAGAATGGTATTTCCCACAGATTTATTTTGACTTGGAACACCTCTAGTAGTGATTATGCCCCACTTCAATTGCAGGTTATGGGACAAATTGAGCTATTTATCGGTCCCTGGCATTATGAATAATTGAATAACTCAATTTGGTCACGTTCTCTTTTAGCATTCTAGTTGAGTTTGCCTTGAATATATTTTACCGCAAAATTTCAAAAATAAATAATGGTTTTTTTATCACACTTCTATTTTCCCAACTACAGACACCAGTGAGGTATGTCTTAATTATGTTCTACCAAATAATGACTCTTGCAAGTAGCACACACTCGTGAATTAAGCGTAATCTCGTTCGATTTATTAATTCCTGACTTATCTCCTTGAAATGTTTCAATCATGAGGGTGTTTGAGTGTTAAATATTTGCAACATCTAGAATTGTTGGCTGTGAGATTAACAGGTAAATTATAGCTGATAATTCCCAAACACAAGCTGTTTAAACTAGATTAAGTTTTTATTTATAAGTCATGGCTGTAGCTGTATCAACAAGCAATGCATAATGAAGATATGAAGACGGACAGTTGCAACCTTTTTCGACATTAATATCTCTTTTCTGCTTTCAACCAACGATTCTGGCTATGCCTCCCGGGCTATGCCTCCGCGAGAAAGTACCGCGACACGCCCGTCAGATTCGTTTATGATAAATCCTCTTTACACATGACGATTTCTAAATTGAATCTAGGTAGACTCACCCTTGTATTTTGACATGATAGAGCATTACATTTTCCATTATAACAGAACTCGTAGCAATACGATCGATTAGAGCAAGCGATCGAACACGATCTATCTGTGAAGCATTCCATAAAACAACCTCTGGAAGCATTTGCTAGACACTGCAAATCACAGATGCCGTGACTGCACTCAAACTTGTCTTCGTTATGGCTATCTCCTCTGGTTAACACAAAATACAATGTAATTATTATCAAGACTGAAATTGCAGATCTATATCTCGACAGCTGCGTCATTCTACCATCCGCCTATAGGATCGATCTCAAAGCTGAAATATCAATCGCGTGTTATTCATTTATAACAGACGTTGCTGGCCACGTGTAGCAGAAAGGGCTGTTGCGATCATCTCATTGGTCAATTCGCTTGTTTGAACGCAGTTAGATGGTGGCGCACGAGAATTGAATGCACGATGCAATGTTTTCATCATGCGATTAATCCACATAGCAACCGACAGGTTCATTTAAACCACCCGCCCTACGCAATTAAGAAATTTATAATGTTTTGTTGTGTTTTTTTCAAGGTGAAATACTCTGCTCTCAATAAGCGCTTTTTGCCACCCGTAATCACGTTTTTCCATTACTACAGCACAGCTAACTCAAGCGTATATCCTACATTACAGCTGGAAAGTTTTGTTTTTCGCCAAAATAGCGTAGATCGGTTGGAACACCTGCGCAGAGACGACATGGGGTACATCATGAAATGTTATCTACAAGTTACCACTGTACCTTCATGCGATGGCGAGAGGCGCGGTTCTGTGCCATTGTACAAAAATAGTGATCTTTACTGGATAAGCCATTCATTCACCCGCATCTGCTAGCAAGTGACGTTAATGCTCCGTTATAACCCCGGGGTGTTATGAAAAACAAGTTAATCTCATTATCATTTGAAACCCGGGTAGACACTACAGTACCATTATACAGATTGTCAAACGTGGAATAAAGTCACCCTTATAGCCTTCAGTGCTTCAACATATACATATCTTGATTTTTCTGATCCTATTTTAAGCAATCATGTATTCAAGTTGGAAGAGTACTAATTATAATGCTGCTATATTTAATTTGCTATTATCTTCGTTTCAATCCCAAAACCCAAGTAAACGAACAATTCAATGCTATCGATCTATCGTACAAATAGTCACATATCATTAACTAATAACAAAGCAATTTGGTGTTCATTCGAACATGCCGTGTGATACATGTCTGTAGCAATAAAATCCCATTCACATTTTTACCATATTTTTACCAGTTGTTAAATTCCTTAGAATCGATCTCAAATAAGAGACCCTTGATATGTTACTCTATTTGGCATAAAAAGAAAAATGTGAGTTGTTCTTAGCGTATTTATTATGTACATACATAATTATTAAATATTATCAGCTGATTAAAAATTCCAATTGTTTGTTACGTTTGCTGATGTGTCACCAATGTTCACGTTCATCAGCTGATCCCAAGAGTTGACATGATTTGATTCAGGTCAGAAGGTTGTAAACTTGTTGACGTCCTTCCTCAGCCGACAACGAGTGTTTATTTAGCTTGTGCGTTAAACGTACTATTCATCATCCACGTTGACAGGGACTCAGCAAGTACTACAATCAAAATGGTCCTCTCTTGCACATTACCAAGCTGAGAACGTTGTCTGCCTTCAAATCCCCACTGAACAACGATATTGAATACAGAGATATGCTATAAGTGAATTGATAATGTTATAGTTGTGTTCGGCACTACTGCGGCATTGCTGTTCCTTGCTGCCACCAAGACCCACTTGAGTCGATCGTTAACATTGCTTTAAAAATGAATTTCACTGCACTGAGTTAGAACACTAAACCTTCCTTTGTCAAGTATTTGTATAAGCATCAATGCTTTAAATTTATTTCTGAGTTTTCTATTTCAAAAGAATGAAAATTTGCTTTTGCTTTGTTTGTGTATAACTTGTTATGGTTCTTTAGACACTTTACGATGTCCGGGTTACGATGTAATCATTATTCCTAATGTAATGATATTGGTCCTATGCTGTTGAGTGCGATTCCTCGCTTGATCTTCATTACTGAGGCCTGTGAGCTTCAACACAAGTCACTTCATCAGATAATGGTCGTAAGCTACAGTGAAACAGCGGTCGCATCATCAGGTGAATATCAACACTCGACATACAACTTCTCTGAACGTCGCGTTGCATTCACTGTGCCGTAGTTATTGCAACACAGAAATTATGTTGGTAAATGATCGTCAGCCTCTTATTAGAGTGTTGGGGCCAATCATATTTATGTGAGACAAATTCCTTGATTTAAGTAACTGTATCTCTTGACTATCTCACTCATGTAGAACTAACTAGTTCCATTCAGTATTTAACAAATCGGATTCAAAGTTCATGATTTTTATTGTCGTCTATCTATCTCTGCCTATCTCAATCAGTTGCGGAATTCCCCAGGAAGCCTTCCAAATTGCACCGACTTTCGAACCTCGATCCATTCAACTACTGATATCACATCATAACAAATGGGTGTGAATGATTTTTTCTCTTCCCTTCTATTGAACTGATTGGTTTGATATGAACCACGCAAATCATTCAAATTCATTCTTGTTGGCTATAGTGAGCGAAAGCCTTTCAAATGAAATCAAAGGTCATCATCATCCCTTGATTTAGCATTTTAATAATGCAATTAGAAAAGCAAGCAGAAGCTCAAGACTGAGTCCTTATTTGTAAGAATCGATTGAAGAATAAGTATTGTCTACCCCTGAATACTGAAGCAATGATTTAATGAACAAAATACTTGGACATTGATGTATAACAAAACCAAGCGGTTGTTTAAAAGGTGGTCGCTTGCAGGGGTAAGAATCAAGAATCGAGAATCAAATAGTAATAAAATAATAAGGGAATTAAATTGTAATTAGATGAATAAATACATTATGCAAAATACGGAGAGCTTAGACATGAAAGCATTGTCAGTTTAAAAGCAAATTTACAGCACACTTATTTACATGTAAAAGCAAAGAGCACATCTTTGGTTCAAGAGAACTCTCGATCAGGAAAGCAAATTGGAGCAGCCAAGGTCCAGATGTACAAAGCAAAACACATCCAAGACGACGCCATTTTGATCCATACCGTTGCCCAGTTACTGGAAAGTTTGGTAAAATCTGCACCTTCAGGGCTGCAATAGAAATAGTAAGTTCGTCGACAGTTAACAACATCTAAAATGAAGCAATTTTTATGCGATGTATTTATTACATAAATTTCAGGCAACACTTTTAGTGCTTTTCGATGCATTTTTTTGACTGATGCCCGTGTTGGTTAGGAAACTAGGTTAGGTGACAAATAAAATGCAAAGGAAAGTAGAGGACTACTAGAGGGAGGTTATGGCTCAGAAGATGCGAATATCCCATCTATTTGTTCGTACCTGTACCAATCTGTTAATGTGACCATGATATACAAGGAGGCTAACATGAAAGTGAAATGAAAGAAGGAATAACTATATGCCACTTGACCACTCTCGTCATCATGAACACGCTGCCCACGGATCTCGACATCATCATAACCGTTCCCTAACAAAGCAAACAAATCACATTCATAAGCCAATGAAGAACGCTAGTGACACAAACTGTTATAGTGTCATCTCTTGACTTGGCATGTGAAGACAGCATAGACCGTGTGGCAGTCATAATTATGGTAATTACCTTGGTTTGTGTCTTGTAACAGAGTTTCCTATGAAACAGTCAAACGCAAATAGATGTGTAATGGCTATTGTGATTGGATACTGGATAAAATTGCATTGCCTATCTTCTAGTTACTAACAGTTGCTCACCTCAAAACTACCAGAGCGCCCACTCATTGAAGTGAGACGCGATGAACCGCTTGTTCTTATGCTGCAATTACAAATGGAATGCATGAAACATTATTGCATAGTACATTGCCACTCTTTTGGCACTGGTAGAATTTCTCTTCTGGTTTGACTTGTTAATCATTATTATAAGGACACATTGCTAGGCGATGTACACTTTGAATCAAATATTATGTCGCATACTCATCAATGTTCATGATGACAATCTTATGATCGTTATGTGTCAATATTCAAATAAGAGTACTTGCGTAAAAGAAGCGTACACAGTACACTAACATCACACGATTTTGACATGAAAATATTTGAAATAAGAAACAAAAATAGAAGTTTGCTACTTTAACCATCAAGTTATGTAATTGCAATTTAAAAGTAGACAATGTGTTATTTTCAATTATTTCAAACGGGAGAAAGTTCCTTAATCTAATGGTTCGATTAAAAAATGAATACTTCTTGGTGTCCATCCCAGCAGTTTCAAAATTCAATTGCAAATAATGACTACTGCTGCTGGACTTTTTGTTGCCAAGCTTTGTGATATTTTTATCAGGTGGATTGAAGTGAGCATTCAAATAAAATGTAGCCTACCATGAGTAAACAACAGTGGCAAATAATAAAAATGCAGCCATGACTTTTTGCCAGCTGAAAGAAGGGGTTGCATTCCCAGCACCAATCACACTGCCCATTGGATTGCATGTAGAATCTAGGGATTAAAACAAAAACAAAGGTATTTCATGTGATGCAGCATCTCCTCTGGTTCAACTGAATAAATCATGCAATCTGTTGTTATCCCTAACATTGGATCATGAAAACTATGGTACACAGTGACGCACAGCAAAAATATGATATGTTGCTAACAATAAACAATAATCTACTACACGCTCATTATTGTCATTGTGGTCATTAAATTAACATTTTCAATAGCTTTTACTCTATGAATACATCAATGTCTTGATACTTTCCAGTTGCTTACCCTACGCAAAACTTATTTCCTAGTCCATTGTGAAGAAAGGTACGTTCGCGGAAGGCTTGGGGGAAATTCTAAAGGTTTTGCTTTTCAACGATTTTTTTACTAACTATAATTATAAACAAATAGTCAATATTTCCTTCTTTAGTGTTACTCATGTAAAGAGGACTGAGTATCAGTGTGTGACTATGTTTAGTATATTATGTCAAGGCTATGAATACAGATTGCCTTGTGAACTTCAGACATTCAGCAAAAATAATCTTATAAAACTGATTTTCTAAATAAAAATTCAATTTGATTGGTGCTTACTTTCCAAAATCCAAATATAACTCAAACATTCTTCTATTTCTATAAACTTGATAAATGCAAACTCATAGTAAAGCCAAATTCTTGGAAGGAAAAATACTGTAATAGTACCCAGGCTCTAATAATACTAAATACTATGGTTGTGTAAAGACCCTGTTAATTGGCAAACAGTTTACAAAGCTATCACTCAGCCAGCTGAGGTTGTAAATAATCTGCATGAATTATTCATTGTAAATCTGTTCAACTTGGATGGATCCAATTGAGTACCTGGTTCATTGCTGAGTGCTGACCATGTCAAATAAACTGTGTATGAGCAGATGATAGCTGGTTGGAGAAGGCCAGAGGCAGGTTGGGCTAAAACAACAGAAAACATGGTTAACCCAAGATGCAATCAATCTGAAGAGTCACTCTTAATTTTCAAGTTGGATGAATTGTGTTTTGTTACCTTCTTGGATGCGCGGGTGTATGGCAAGTGCTGATACAATGACGCAAAACAACAAATTAATACTGATGTAGAACTTATTCATGCTGCAAGCTGAGCTCTAGTAAAAACAGAAACAGAGGAGAAGATGAATCAAAATGTTCTTTACGTATTATCAAGACCAGCTTCCAGGTGAGGTTTACGTCATGCATCTGTATAGGTGACAATTAGACATATTAAGATAGACAATCGTTCTGAATCATAGATATGATAGAGATGTACTACAGACACTGGCTTAAACAACAGAGAGGTTCTGAGGCAAGGTAATGCCAAGGTCATCACAGAAAGGTTGCTGTAACAGGGAAGGCAACAATTTCATACATACCGTAGTGTAGAATACATAAAATAGCACGATCCCGGTGATAGCGACTGTGTACATTGCTGCAGAGCAGATGACAAGACCTAGAACAAAAAAGCAAGAATTAAATTATATCTCAACTCTGAATGAATACGATACGAACCAAGGAAGCAAATTCTGTTTGGACAATTTGCACCTAAATTGGTATAACTAATAATGAGTACCTGCAAACCATCTTTTATTTCCAGATTCCTCGTATCTTTCAATCCTGAAAATCAATGAATTTCATCTCATTCTTTGTTTCTTTATTTCTTTAATCAAACTCTGAGATAGCATCTTGAGATGACTTACCACTTTTCTGACCATGAGTATGCAAAATCAATCAACAGAACAAGTTGGATGAGAATGAATAAAAACCCACCGGTCATGCCGACATACAACCACACTGAAATCATAACATAACAACGCATTCAGTTGACTGAATACAAAGCAACTGACGCACAGCAAAAATTTGGCGTGAGAGGCTTTGGTTCATATACCTTGCGAAAAGCTGCCTTTTGGAATAAAAAATGCCGCAACTATGAGACCTATGAAAATGAGAATCTTGAAAAACCAAAACCTGGAAATGAGAAAAAACACCAAAATCAAATACTGTACATTGAAGTTGTTCTCATTCAAAATAAGATTATACTTCGCTTATATGAATCTCAATAGTATGGTTAGGCCTACAGCTTGAAAAATTGTACCAAGTACACATTGTTCTGATACCCCTGTTTCAGTTTTGCATTGGTAAATTTTACAAAACTTGGATCAAACCAGCCAACGCAGTGAATACATCTCACATCTATAGCCTAGCTATAGCCTAGGTCACTTCACAGACAATCAAGCATTTCACATAAGATAGTGTCTCTGCAGTGTGCCCATATTACCCGGAGATCAGGTTTCCTTGTTTTCAGGAATTGATTTATGCATTTCATTTTGAACAGCATATGCCTATCTGATATTTTT
>JANVCG010069892.1:0-17353 GCA_025505365.1 Haliclystus inabai
TTGTCCGAAAAGCGATGCAACAGTATCGGTTAAGGACAATGACGCCGCAGATGGCCTGTTATAAGTCGTTGAAAAGTGTGAAATCATTATGAGTTGGGCTCTTAGGGGCTGACTGGGAATTCGAATTTGGTTCTGATTTTGGTCACCCTCCGCTTCTGCGGGGCTGGAGCGAAATCAGCCCGGCACGCTGTAGGCAGTCGTGTCAGCGGGAGCGATGAAGGCCGCTAGCGCTTGGTCGGCCTGGTTCCGATCAAAGCGCCGTTCAGCGATGAGGCGGGCCTGGTGACCCAACTGTGCGAGCATTTGGGGGGTGTCTAGTAAGTGTGTTAGCGCCGCTTGCATTTGAGCGACGTCATTGGGTTTAACAAGAATACCGGCAGGGCAATCACCCAACTGATCTGTTCCGAGCGCATCGATACTCCCCCGCACAGCTGTCGCGATGACCGGGGTAGCGCTGGCAAAGGCTTCCATAATGACGCTAGGCAAACCTTCGGGTGCTATTGCTGGATGTACGACACAGCTTGCTTTGGCCAAGACATCAGGAACATCTTCTGGACCAATTTCCCCCATCACTCGAACGCCATCGTTTGGGTGGGAGCTTATGTCATCTTGACCAAGAGCATCCTTTGGATTGTCTGCAGGGGCACCATAGATCAGTAACTGGGCCTGGCCACCCTGGGCTTTATAACCCGCAAAAGCTTGGAGCAAAACCAGCAGCCCTTTGCTACGCGCCAACCGGCCCAGGTAACAAAGCTGAGGGGGCTGTTCGGGTTGAACACCGGCCGCGCTATGGAAACGATCCAACGGGACCCCTATCCCATCTAGGCGCTGTATCTTTGACGCTGTAACCCCCATTTGATCCTGGACCCACGCCTGGTCTTCATGATTGAGAACCACTACGCTGCGGGCGCTTTTGAAAGCTAGGCGGAACAAGAATGTGTTTGCATGAGCAATCAGATTGTTGTTTAGAAAACCAGTCCCGCGCCCCTCCATCAAGCAGCTAATTGGGCACTTAGCGATACGAAAACATAGCGCGCCAAGGCCGATGGGTTTACTGGCAAAAAGCAAGGCGCTTGAAGGCTGGTGTGTTTGGATCAGGCGCAGCAAACGCCAAAGCGCAATGGGGTCGCCAATAGGGTCAAAACTGGCTCCTGTACTGCCCAGCCAGTGAGCCTTGCCAGTCACGTGATGCATCATGCTCTGCAACCGCTCTGACTGGGCGTCTTGCTTACCCCAAACAACGGCGTGGACTTGATGCCCATCTGACGCCAGCCTTTGGATCAAGGTCGCGCGAAAGTTCAAAAATGCGCGCTCATGACTACCAACTAAAAAAACAATACCCATGGCATCAATCAATCTTAAGAACCTCTGCATAATGGAACCTACGCTCGCTGGCGTCGTCAATGTTCGCCTCCGGTCCTGGGCTTCACATTTTCTAACCAGCAAACGAATTTTTCTATTATTCAGAGGTCTTTGTTATCTGTATCGCTGTCCAAAAATACTTGTTGTCCCTATAGCAAATAGCCCATCAAAAGTGTGGACCATGTGTCATAGACCAACTCGAAATGACCTTCTCTTTTTCAATGCGTTATAACAAGGCATTTGCGTCGTCGTCGCCCTTGACGATGCTCCACCGTCAAAACAAAGCCCTAAAATCATGGTTTCTCCACAAAATTTTAGCACGTTAAAAACAACCAAACGCGTTTTGGAAAGCGAAGCCGAGGCTCTTAAGTGTTTGGCCTATTCTATCGACGCAGTCGGTATGGATTCTTTATGTCAAAAAATTCTAAACCTACCTGGGCGCGTCGTCATCACAGGGGTTGGGAAAAGTGGCTTAGTTGGCGCCAAAATTGCCGCAACCTTGGCCAGCACAGGCACGCCGGCTCAGTTTGTCCATACCGGCGATGCTGGGCATGGAGATCTGGGCATGATTACGCCAAGCGATCTGGTGATAGCCCTTAGCAATAACGGGCAATCTCGTGAATTTACGCCCCTGTTCACCTATTGCAGCCGTTTAAACATTCCCTTGGTGGGCGTTACCGCAAAACCGAAGAGTCGCCTAGCCAAGGCCAGTACGATGGTTATTTGTTTACCTGATTTACCGGAAGCGTGCCCCTTAGGGCTGGCCCCAATGACCAGCACAATTGTGCAACTGGCGTGGGGCGACGCTTTGGCAGCTTGCTTGATCGAAGCCAGAGGCTTTCAGCAAAGTGATTTTGCCCTTCGCCATATGGGCGGTAACTTGGGCGCGCGCACCAAAACGGTCGCTGAATATTTCACCGAATTGGATGTTGACGGAAATACGCGACCGACCGAATTTGTGCCAAGTACGGCGTCTTTTGTGGATGTTACGGTCGCGATTTCTCGCGGACGAATTGGCGCTGTTTTGGTCAGCGATGATTTGGGCATTACGTTCCAAGGCATTGTGACCGATGGTGATATTCGTCGCAGCATTGCTCGTCAGAGTGCGTCAGCAATCGCTCAGGAATTGATGAGTGTAACGCCGGTCACAATACACCAGAGTGCATTGTTAAGTGAGGCTATGGCTATCATTAAATCCCGTCGCATTAATGTGATTGTCGTACCACTGGCTTCCGGCGCGCGTTTGATACATTTGCAAGATCTGTTAAAGCTGGGGTTATGAAAAGTGTGACGCCCAGAAATCTGACCGCCAAAGGTGCTGAAATCAGTGGGCGTTATTTGGGCTTTAGCCTGGTATGTATTTTCGCGAGTTTTTCATTATTCAATGCCATTGCATTAGTGCCATTAGCCTTATTGGGCATCGTTGGTTTCTATATCTGGGTGATGGGAAAACGAACCAATCACCCCCGGCTAGGTGATCTTGTTATTTTGGGCATTGGTATGTTGGCGTTGGCTGGCTACACATTTGCGCGCTCTGCTCTGTCCCAAGGAATTGTGCCAACCTGGACCCAATTTGATCGTCATATACCCCTGATAATCGTTGGTTTTATTGCCTTAGGGTTATCGCATCAAGCGGTTGCAACGGCGGGGCAATCTGGCCGGAAGCCACTTGGCTGGCTAGGCAGCACGGTGAGTATCTTTATGATTTTAGCCACCGCCTATTATAGCGTTTTTGAATTCAGTCTTTACGGCCGTCAAAATGTAATCATTCTGGGTCAGCAATTACCATTGCCCTTCGTAAACAAATTACTAGCAGCTCAAATTTGGTGCTTGGCGGGCACATGCTGTCTATTAGGATGGCATTCAAGACAAGCCTGGTGGGATCGCGCACTAGGCATACTGGGATATCTTTGCGCGCTGTACGCGGTTAGCGTTCTAGCGACCAGCCGTGGACCGACATTGATTTTGCTGGCGCAATTGCCAATTATTTTGTTGTATTTGGGCTTAAAGCCTGGGTTCAATACCAAACAGTTTGCGGTGACTCTTGCTTGGAGCGGCATAATATCGGGGGGGATTGGCGTAGCATGTTACCTGGTGCTTTTAACGACCAACGCCCAAATCTTAGACCGCCTGGTCAGCGCTTTGGCAATGGCGATCCACCCAAATCAATCCGAACAATCACTCTCTGAGCGGGGGCAAATGCTGGTTGCTGCTATTCAAGCTATTCAGCAATCTCCTATATGGGGGCATGGATTGGCTCAACGGTTTGAAATGGTGGGGATTTACTTGGTCGATGGCTTTCCCAATTACAGCCATTTACACAATTTTGTGCTCAATCTTCTTGTTGATGGCGGCCTGATCAGTTTAGCGCTATTTTTGATGCTACCTTTTATGGTTTGGCGCATGGCCCTGGCGGCCTCTGGGTTAGACGCACTGTTTGCCGCCTATAGCGTTACAATGCCTGCCTTGCTGCTTGGGCTTAGTAATTCCATTTTTCATACCGCCGAAACGGGGTCTCATTTTCTGTTGGGACTAATTTTGGTAGCATGGTCTATCAAACAATCCGCCATCATCTTCTCTGAGCAAAAAGGCTAATGTCATGACCCAGCAAAACATTTTGGTCGCTGGCGGTGCGGGTTTTATCGGCTCGCACGTATGCTTATCTCTTATCCAAGCTGGTTTTCACGTTCATGTGGTTGACAATTTTGCCAATAGCTCTGCTGAAAGCCTAAAGCGCGTTCAGCTGCTAACCAATCAGCCTGTGCCATATACTCGGGCTGATATCCGCGATATTGAGGCGATGAACCGCCTGTTTTCAAACCAGAAATTTGACGCTGTTGTTCATCTTGCTGGGCTGAAGGCCGTGGGCGAAAGTGTAGAGAAACCGTCGCTGTACTTTAACACCAATGTGTACGGCAGTATGGTGTTGAGCGAAACGATGGCTCAACACGGCTGTAAGACCATCCTGTTTAGCTCTAGCGCTACGGTCTATGGCGATCCTGATCAAGTGCCGATCACGGAAACTGCGCCTTTGCGTGTTACAAACCCATATGGCCGCACCAAGCTGATGATTGAGGAAATGCTGAGGGATATCGCGGTAAGTGACTCCAGTTGGAAGGTCATGAGTTTGCGATATTTTAATCCCGTAGGCGCGCATCCATCGGGGCAAATCGGCGAAGACCCTAGCGGTATTCCAAACAATTTATTCCCCTATATCGCCCAAGTAGCTGTCGGAAGACGTCCCTATTTGAATGTGTTTGGAAATGATTATTCCACACCAGATGGCACAGGTGTACGCGACTATATTCATGTTGTTGACTTGGCATTGGGTCATGTCCGCGCGCTTGAGTATCTATTAGCCGCCAATGATACCCAGGATATTCCCCCAGCGATCAATCTAGGTACCGGTCAAGGGGTTAGTGTGCTAGATGCTGTCGCCGCATTTTCCAGTGCTTCAGGCCGTGATCTTCCCTATAAAATTCAACCACGCCGAGCGGGCGATATTGCACAGTGCTATGCCGATGCCAATTTGGCCAACCGATTGTTAGGCTGGCGCGCTGAAAAAACACTTGGGGATATGTGCCAAGATCACTGGCGGTGGCAGTCACAAAACCCCAACGGCTACACCAAATCTTGAAGGGCTCGAAGCATCTGGTCCGCAATTGATTCTGGATTGGGCTGCGCCAAGTATGCTCGATGGTATCCTGCGGCCTGTTCAGGCAGCCCTCCCACATTGGTTAAGACCAAAGCCCGTTGCATCGCTATGGCATCAGCGACGAGCCCACTTTGGCTGGCTTCAGTATGTATGCAGAGCACACAATCAGCACTCGCCAAACGGCCATAGTAGGCCGACCAATCCATCCACTGGTTAAAAATCCGCACGCGGGGTTCTTGGGTTTGCAACCGCTTTGCTTCGTCCCGGCTAAAGCCCGCCCCTGCGATGTTTAGGGTCCAATTGGGCGTTCCAGCTTTGCCAGAGGCTTCGTCTAAGCGCGCCAATACTTCGGTCAGCATGGATGTGCCCTTATAGGCCATCAATCGTCCCACCATGACAAACCGAACCGTATTTATGCGCGCGTTGGGGGGTGTAGATTTGGGGGCGCGCCAATTCTCACCGGCATCCGGCGATAACAAACCAACAGCAGCGCCGTGTACGGCATTGATAGGCATGGTCGAAACGCGTTTTTTCGCCTGGTACTCTAAGCGTAATCGATTGGCTGTATATTGGCTGGGGGCGACAATTTCACTGGACCACAGCTGGGCCAAAGCATGGAAGCACTGCCCCACACGACTGATGATGTCACCCGGGTGAACCGTTACATCATGGATTGTTAAAACGCGCCGATGGCAAAGATGATGACGCCCCAATAGGGCTAATACCACCGAGCTATAGGGGCTTTCCATAACAACAATCGCCGCATCGTAGGGTTCTGTGATGTGCTTTTTTACTCTGCGCAACGTTTGGCTACAGGCTAATAATTTGCGCATCGGTGATTGCGCGGCTTCAAACTCAAAGACCTCCCCTACCCCCTTTGGTATGCGGAAGATTGGATCCATCACTACACTGGAAACGAGCATATCGACACGTGCACCATGGTTCAGCAACAATTGCGCGCACCCCAAGCTGTAGGGGATACCGGCCCCTCGTTGACCGGTAAAGACGATCAAAACCCTAGAAGTAGTGGGTAGGGTTTCCAGAAATTTAAGCTCTTCGACGTGTTGCACAAACACCCAATCATCAATGAATTTGCTTTCCCCGGATCGCTTTAAGCCATAAGAATTGTCAGCAGACTATACTTCTGACGATAGGCGATTAAACCTAGGGCCTGTGGACATTCAGCATTTAGACCGTGGCGCTAAGCAAATTTCCCCATAATGGGGTTGCGAGGAGGAAGGACATGCCCAGCATATTCAACGACGAACTGCCCCATTATGGGCAAATTTGTCAGCGTCCCTTTGGGATTGGACGAATTTGGCGTCTGAAGGTGTCGTGAATGCTCGAAAGTCAGTCAGACTTCCTTGCGCTTCACGCCTTTTCAGCCGTCAAATCCGACGCCAACCACGGCTAAAGGATGAATGCCCACAGGCCCTAGGCCTAAACATAAAAAAAGACCTCTGAATAATAGGAAGATAGGTTTGCTGGCTCAAGAAATGTGACGCCCAGGAGCGGAACATAGGTGCCGCTATTTGAGGACCGGAGGCGAACATGACGACGCCAGCGAGCGTAGGTTCCATTATGCAGGGGTCTTTAAATTGGACCTTATCCCAACAGTTAGCTTAACCGATGACGCGCCGTAACCGAAAAACACATTCTATGATTACAGCTGCCATTATCATTGCGTTTAATGCGATATGGGTTGGGGCTGTGGTGTGGTTATTCGTCTTAACCCAAACCGTAGATATTCAACGCAATCAGTGGAGTTTTATCCTGCAAGGGAGCATCATTCTCACCTTGGCGTCTGTGTGGTTCAGTCAATCCACAACCAACCCCATCATCCCCCGAACAGGGACGGCATTAATGGTTGTGCTATGCGCGACCGCATTGTTTTTGATCGAAATTGCCGTTTTTCGCGCCTATTTTTCAAGAACAGCATTGGCCTTTTTCCCATTTGTTTCGATGGGCGCGTTGTTTGTGCAGGCTATTTGGATGTCCGGCGGGGCCAGTCCAGGTATTGGCTTGATAAGCAGCCAAGGGCTGGAGGTTTTGCCCAAGGAAGCAGAAAATCTCGCCAGCTTGGTTGATATTTCACGCGATGATGTCAAAATCTGGGATGTTTTGATCGTCGATTTTGACAGCGGTCTTGATAAGGCCCAACAAAATTACGTCAGCCAGGCCGTTCTGGCAGAAATTCAAATTGTCCGTTCAACGCTGTATAGCGAGCATATGACGGGTCGCGTCCGGTATGAAAATGCTCGGCAAATTTTTAGCGTTCTGCCAGGAGCAAAGGCGCTGTGGTCACAAGTAAAGCCATTGTTCGAAACAATGCTGATTATCCTTAGTGCGCCAATTTGGCTAACCGTCCTATTGATTGCTATTATCGCTGTCCGTATGGATAGCTTTGGGCCTGTTTTCTTTGTGCAGCACCGCATCGGGAAAGGAGGCCAACCTTTTAAGGTGTTTAAATTGCGGACGATGCAGCCTAACAACGGCGCCGCAAAATTTGCTGACATTGATGACCAACGTATCACAAAGGTTGGTGCGTACTTGCGGAAAATGCGAATCGATGAAATTCCGCAATTTTTAAATGTTTTGCAAGGCAATATGGCCCTTATTGGCCCCCGGCCAGAGCAAGTAGATTTCGTGGACACTTTTTCCAAAACCATCCCGTTTTATGCCCTTCGTCACAGTGTTCTGCCAGGGATCACAGGATGGGCACAAACCAATTCGGGCTACGCTGCTGACGAGACGTCAACGCGTGAAAAGCTAGAATTTGATTTATACTATATTCGCAATCAAAGTTTTGCGCTGGATTTTTATATTATCCTACGTACCATCAACACCATCTTCACAGGGTTCGGTAGCCGCTAATGCTTTGCTGCTCTTGCGTGTTCTGCTTTGATGCGTAACCGCTTGTCTTGGAGCAGCCCCAGTAACGAGGGGTGTTTTTTCAGAAGCTCCATTGTCGCGCGCCGTTCTTTTTCCACCCGCGCTCCCTGAAAACTTTGACCGTGGGCGTGGTGAACAGCGCAATTGCTTGCAACATGGCTTTCATAGCCAATAGCCAGAGCCCGCAAGCAAAAGTCGGCTTCTTCGCCATATCCAGTGGAGAAATCGGGATCAAACCCGCCCAATTTGTCCCAAAGATGACGGCGAACGCCCCAGCAAAACCCACAAGAATAGGGAGCCTGGTAGCGAGCGCCCCTGCCCGGCTCCCGGCTTTCCAAATAGGCATCCAGATCATCTAGTTGGCTCACAGACATCTTTGCCCCCTTCGCTGCGGTGGTCACGCCAGCAAATATGGCCTGATTACTAAGTGGGCAAATGGTCCCCAAGTCTAATTGGTTTCCAAAATGTGCCATCAAGCGATCCAGGCTTCCCGGTGGGGGCACTGTGTCACTGTTCAATACCAACACCAAGTCTTGCGTACTAAAGCGCATGGCCGTTTTGACCGCCGCTGAGAAACCTAGGTTCTTGTCGTGGGTTATCAGGTGCGCCCCGCTAACCTGGCGTTCAAAATGTTCTAACGCGCGGGTTAGTTGATCGTCACCACTGCCATCATCGATGATCAATATTTTCTTGGCCCCGGCGGGGCGGGCCATGTTCAACCTGGCCAACAGCGGCGCAACAACGGCCAACCGGCCATAAACCGGAATAATGATGTCATAGCTTGCGCTGCCTGTGCGCGTATCAATAGCAGACATATTGCGTGCCAAAGCTGTTGGCGTGTCACCTTCAATGGCCACGTCTGGCAACAAATCCCATGCTTTAAGGGCCAAAGAAAATTGCACTCGTTTTGCGAACAATTTTGGCCCGTATTGTCTCATTAGTTTTAAAAGGGGCAAATACTGCGGCACAGGGACGGGTACTTTTCTCAAACAAGCAGAAATCGAACTACTCTTTACCGGCAATGACGCCTAAAAGCAGCCTCTAAGAGTATCCAGAAGTCTTTCATATCCAAAAGGCAGGGAAATTGAGCCAGCTATCCATTGTTGAAACCACGATTCCAGAGGTCTTAGAGATCACGCCTCCCAAATTTGGCGATGAACGCGGCTATTTTACCGAGACCTTTCGGAAGTCGTGGCTAGCGGATCAAGGGTTTACCCGAGAATTCATCCAAGACAATCAAAGCTACAGTGCGGCCCCGGGTGTCTTGCGTGGTCTGCACTTCCAAAGCGGATCGATGGCTCAGGACAAGCTGGTACGCTGTATGCAAGGTAGCATCTTGGATGTCGCTGTTGATATTCGCCATGGCTCGCCAACCTTTGGCAAGCATGTTTGCGCTGTTTTAGACGCTCAGCGGGGTAATCAGTTGCTCGTGCCGATTGGCTTTGCCCATGGCTTTATGACCTTGGTGCCCGATTGCATTGTCGCGTATAAAACGAGCAATTTTTATAGCCCCGAACACGACAAGGGCATTGCCTGGGACGACCCTGATATTTGCATTCATTGGCCAACGGACATTGTTAAACAGTTATCAGCCAAGGACAAAATACAGTCCAATTTGACTGTATTGCCGGCCTATTTTCGCTATGACGGCCTGGGCTATAGCTTTCATATAGGCGTGGAAAAATAAACCATGAGCGTCACAAAAACCTATGTTGTCACTGGCGGGGCCGGTTTTATAGGGTCCGCGTTGGTTCGGTTGTTAAATAGGCAACCAGAAATACGCATCGTTAATGTTGATAAGTTAACCTATGCTGGCAACCTTAGCTCGTTGCCAAATATCAAACAGGGGCCAAATTATCGTTTTGCCCAAATCGATATTTGTGACCAACCGGCGCTGGCTAAGGTGTTTGATGACGAACAACCAGATGGTATTTTTCATTTGGCTGCGGAAAGTCACGTCGATCGATCAATCGAAGCCGCCGGTGAATTCATCAACACAAATGTGGTTGGCACTATGAAAGTGCTGGAAGCAGCACGCGGGTTTTATGAGGCTTTGCCCGCAGGGGGAAAGAAACAGAATTTCCGCTTGCTCCATGTGTCAACAGATGAAGTATATGGTACCCTTGGTGATAACGGGCTGTTCGAAGAAACAACGGCCTATGATCCGCGCTCCCCTTATTCTGCCTCAAAAGCAGGAAGCGATTTTCTGGCCAGTGCTTGGTTCCATACCTATGGCTTGCCGGTTGTGATCAGCAATTGTTCAAACAACTATGGCCCATTTCATTTCCCCGAAAAGCTAATTCCGCTGATGATTTTAAATGCGCGCCAATGCAAACCTTTACCGGTTTATGGTGATGGTCTGAATGTGCGTGATTGGCTGTACGTCGATGATCACGCCAAGGCCCTCCAGATGATTTTGGAAAAGGGACGATTGGGCGAAAAATATAATGTTGGCGGCCGGAATGAACGCACAAATCTTGATGTTGTTTATGCCATTTGTGATCATCTAGATACTGTTGAGCCGTTAAAGGAAAAACAATCGAGACGCGGGTTGATCCAATTCGTCAAAGACCGCCCAGGGCATGATCGGCGCTATGCGATCGACGCAACAAAATTAGAAGGCGAGCTTGGTTGGAAAGCGCAAGAAACGTTTGAAACCGGTATCGCCAAGACAATTGATTGGTACCGTAATAACGCTTGGTGGTGGCAGCCCCTTCAAACCGCAGCGCTAGAACGCCGCGGCCAACGATAAAGTATCATGATGAAGGTTATCGTTTTTGGAAAAAAGGGCCAAGTAGCTCGACATCTTGCGCTTTTCAAACCCGCCCAAGTGATACTGTCGTGCTATGGAAGCGAGCAGGTTGATTTCACAGGGCAGCCTGATTTTGGTGCTTTGATCAACCAGGCTGATTTGGTCATCAATGCAAGTGCCTATACGGCGGTTGATCGGGCCGAAGACCCCGGTGAAGCGGGCAAGGCTTGGGCGATTAATGCCAGCAGTGTTGGGCGGCTGGCTCGGGCCTGTGCCGTGCAAGGATGCCCTCTGTTTCATATAAGCACGGACTATTGCTATTCTGGCACCAAACCCATCGATCAGCACTATGTTGAAGACGACGATGTGGGCCCAACAAGCGTTTATGGCGCGAGCAAACTTGCGGGGGATATTGCCGTTATGGCCAGCGGTGCGACAGCCTATGTTTTCCGCACTGCGTGGGTCTATAGCGATCAAGGTAAAAACTTCGTTAAAACAATGATGTGGCTGGCTGAAAACAAAGATGAAGTTGGCATAGTCGCAGACCAAATGGGAAATCCAACATCCGCAGCAGATATAGCCAAGGCTCTGTGGCAAGCCGCTTTGACATTACAGTTATCACCCCAGCCTGGTGTTTATCATCTAACGGGTAGCGGTTGCACAAGCTGGTTGGGTTTTGCTGAATTCATTTTTGCCGCTTTGAAATCAAAGGGGCAAAAGGTGCCTGAAACCGTCAATGCGCTCAATACGGATCAGTACCCAACCCAGGCCATACGGCCTGCAAATAGCCAATTGGATTGCCGTAAATTGTTCGAAAATTTTGGGATTGCCTTGCCCCATTGGCAGCAATCTACCCTAGAAGTTATTGACAGCCTTGTTTCAAAGCGCTGATAGCGATGGTGCTTTATTTCACATTTTTTAGTCTGATATCCGTGGCAGCCATAGGGCACAGTGTTTGGCGCGCACGCTTGGTGGACGACGGCGATAGCCAACACACTTTAGGGTTCTTTGTCCCTATCGGCTTGGCAATTTTTGCCTTTGTCGGCCTTAGTTATGGTTTAGGTTGTGACTGGGCAAATTATAGAGATTTTTTTGACGCCGCTGCTGCATCGCCTATTTTGAATTTATTAACCGGGCGAGATCCAGGTTTTTTTGCCCTCAATTGGTTGGGGTATCAGCTAGGGGGAGAAGTCTTTGGCGAAGGCGTGGTTCGCTTGGTCATTGCGGCCATATTTGCGTCTGGCTTGATAGCGTTCTGCAGGCATATGCCGAGAGGGGAAAATGCCATTGTTGTCGCTTTACCCTATTTAGTAATCGTGGTGGCAACAGGCTATATGCGCCAAGCCATGGCATTGGGATGTCTGTTTTGGGTTTTATCTATCTATGGTACGAATTGGTGGCGCATTGGATTAAAAACCCTGCTGCTAGCCCTCGGCATGAGCTTTCACTTGCCTTTTGCCCCTGTCGGCGCCGTCTTGCTGTTAACGTTCAAGTTAAACCGCTGGCAATGGATCATGCTTTTAGCCGCTGCGGTAATCGTGGGGGTCGCTGTTATCGACCCAGCCCAATTAGTTCACACACTTCGTTACTACTTGGACAAGGGGTATGAACGAAGCGACCAAGTATCATCGCTGGGGGCATATTACCGTGTGCCTGTGGTTGTTGGTGCAGCGGCTATTTGGGCGTTGATGCTATTGCCTTTAAATAAAAGCTGGAGCGCTTGGCAAAGTCTTCGCGTCAAAATAACGCCGGCTGTGTCTCTGTTGGCTGTTTTGGCATTGCCGCTTATCGTCATGATGCCTTTTTTTAGCACGGTCGCTGATCGATATGCCGTTTATTTTAGCGTGGTTTTGTTGGCGGTGGTTGGATACAGTAACTATCTGCCAAGATTTTTCGGTCATATTGTTCGGTGGGGAACATACCCCATCGCCTTAATTTTTCTGATCATTTGGCTCCGTTTTGCTACGTACAGCCAATGTTGGTTGCCTTATCAAAGCTGGTTGCCATCGATATAATTTCAAAGACCCCTGTATACTGAAATCTACGATTGGCACCGATGCTACAAAGAGCGCGGGCGTTCGCTCGAGCTGTGGAAGGCTCCGCCCCGCCCGCGCTCTTATATCACAGATTTGATACAGAAGGGCCGTCGGTATAAATTTCTCAAATTTTCGCTCAGGCTGCTATATCGGGTTGGCCTCTCTAAGCTTCAGCCAGGAACGTTACGCCACTAAGACTGATCCAGTCTCCGGCATTTCCCAAAAACGGGAGATTAGAAGAAGAAAATACGATACCGTCAGGTTTGACAACGAGACGGCAATAGCCCTCAATGCCGTTACGGACAGAAGAAACCGCAAAGTGCTGTTGGCGGACTGGACGATATCCTTGGGGCAGAACAAATATTGCTTCCCCCGTTGTCGAGAAGCCACCCGTTAACACCCCGCGAAAGTGAACGGTTCCCAATGCGTCCTTGCGATAATTTCCTGGGCCATGAGGTGTTGCAAAATGGGTCCAGCTATTTTGCAAGTTCAGTATTTGCCATCCATTATCACTAAGCTGTCCTTGGATCATTGTGTTCAGCGTCGCGCTTGTCAATGGTCGGTTTAACGAACTGGCAAAGTCTGTATCCGAGATCGTGATGGGACTGCTCGCTGATCCGTCCCCTGAGACAGGCGAAAGTGTCTGCGCTGATAGACTGCCGCTGGCAAAACTTGCGAGAGGTAGTTCCGTAGAGCTTAAGGCTGTACCCGTCGTGTTTCCGGTTGATGGGTCGACCGCAAAAATGGACACGCGCAGCACGTTATCTGCGCCGTCGCCGTCCGTATCGACAAAGGACAAGACAACCCTTGTATCCGTATCAGTGTCTCCACTTAGCAAGGAGCGCATTGCTGTTAAATCAGCTGGGTTTGCACCATAATGCGCCAACAGAACATCGTGTAAAGCGCCGGCATCAGAGGCCGATGAGATAGCTGCACCCAGGGCCTGTGTGGCAGGATCGCCGGGGTTATCGGTCATAAATTGTGCCAAGATATCCGCTGTCTTGTCGGCCACAACCGCTAGGTCCCATGCTTCGGTTGTAGCGTCATTGCGCAAGGTGCCTCCACTCGACGAAAACGTGATATCTTTGGCCGGTGTCCAAGCTAAATTGCCGATACCATCATTGGTTAGCGTCCCAACGGCATCAGTGGGCAATAGGGCCTGACGTAAGTCACTTAGTTGATTGCTGGTGAAAGTCGCGGGATCAACAGACATCGTGATGACATCCCCTGCCCTTTCGAGTGACACACCATCGACGGCGTCAAGGCTGTAGAACTCAAGGTCCACGCCAGATTTTTGTTTAAATATGCCCTCTCCGGATCCTTGATTGGACGCGGAGTTCGGCTCGCCGGTGTCAATTAATGCTGCCAAGGTTGCAATTTGCCCATTGGTGAGCGTCGTTGTGTCGAATTGAATTTGAAATTCGTCAGCGGTTTGGGTGACTAAAACCCCTTCGACACCATTTAAACTGATCTGATCACTCGTGGCGAACTGTAAGCTGCCGATAGGGTCTGTTTTGTCAAAGGTTGCAAGCGTCAAATACTGGACAGCACTACCATTGCCGCCAACATTGAGTTTAAATTCTACCTGTGGTTCATTGGATGTATCGAACCAGATGGCAGAGGGGAAAGAGAGGGCGTGCGGCCCCCAATAAACCCGTCCTTGCGGGTCGAATTCTGTCGTCATATTTGATCCATATCGTGTTAGTTGAAAACCTATCCAAAGCACTAAGAGGCTGACTTGACATGATGTTTGGTTTTGTGAAGGGCTTAGAATAGGCCAAATCTAGGCAACGACGGCGTAGATGGCTTGTTATAAGGTATTCACAAAATTGAAGATCATGTCGGGTTGGTCTCTAAAGGCCGTAAGCAGTATGCTGGTGGTTGGAGAGGTTTGGGAGCGATGTTCGTTCTTGTGCGCCACGCGCTAAAAGAACAGAATAAGAACATCAATCTTTGTCTTTACGATAAGATTAAGAGGCCCTCAACAAAATTCTGTCATTGGGGCAAAAATTTATGCTTGAATGGGCATTATGAAAAATTTCTCGTTAATCTGATCTGAACATATTATGAAATCAGCGATCAAAAGGGTATGGGTTTATAATTAAATCCCGCTATTGGATGTATTTTATATATTTTTTCCGCCGATTAAATGAAAAAAGATCAAATTCTTGACAAAAAGGGTTTTTACCATCTAACTCTAATCTAGTTCGACTACGTTACAAAATTCATACCTATGAGCTGGCTTTTGAGGCCTTGAGTGACAAGGTTTCAAATGTTTTTGATGCTGGTGTATCCAAATATTTGGAACTGACGTTAATTGAGCTTAAGTGATGTTATGGCATCGTTTGAGCTTCCGCTTTTCTAAGAGGCCAACTCGAAATGATCTTTGGTTTTTCAACGACTTATAGCAGGCCATCTACGGTGTCGAACCCTCTTGACGATACGAAAGCATCGCCTGCGAGGGTTCTCCTAGTATCTGACCCACTCTAAGCCCTTGAAAAACCAAACATCATTTCGAGTCAGCCTCTAACACTCATAGGCATGAATTTTATGGCTCAGTCAAATTAGGGCAAAAATATTAAAAAAGATGCCGAGTTAGCCCTATTTTTAAGCGGCTCAGTTTCAGTAGGAGAGTAGCAGAGTGATGAGCAATCTTGCGCGCATTGACGATTTAGGCTTGTTCCAAACAAGCGAAAATATGTTTGATGAAGGCCGAGCCTACGATGATGAGAGCTCAACCGGCTTTGATTACCTAGAGGCAGACTTGGCTTGTGGTTGTTCCTGTTGTGAGGATGTGAAACCGTTAGATGGTTGGGCGCTCGGCTTCGAATATGGGTTGAATAACAATCAAAACTCTTTTGCTTCTTTAGTATCGGAATCCGCGGTTGTATGGCCAACCGTCAACACACCCTTAGCGGCGCTGCAGGGAAGTACGGTGTGGGGTACGGGCGCAGGCACTCAGATAAAATATTATTTTGCAAATAATGCATCCTTGGATGGTACCAATTATTCCAACATATGGTCTGCCAGTGAAAAGGCAGAATATGTTCGGGCGCTTGATAGTATTTCTTCGGTCGCCGATATATCTTTTGTTGAGACAAATAATATCAATGAAGCGCATTTTATCGAAGCTATCGCATCGGATTCTGCGATTCAAGCAAGCTTTGGGGTAGCGCTTCTTGGCTATCATGTGGGTCCTGCAGACGCAGCTCAGTATGGTTATGCCTTAGGCGTTTATAATGATAACTATTGGACATCAACAAATGCAGCGCCAGGGGGCTTTTATTACGGGACAATAGTTCATGAAATCGGCCATGGACTGGGTCTGGGACATGCCCATGATATAGGATTTGGCACAGAAGTTATGACGGGGGTGTCGTCAACTTTTGATGACTATGGCTCTTTTGATTTAAATCAGGGAGTCTACACAATGATGTCATATAACGATGGTTGGGATAAAGAAAATGGCCATATGTTCTCATCCGCGACTTCGGGAAATATTACAGGCCCGATGGCATTAGATATTGCGGCACTTCAGAATATGTATGGGGCCAACACGACAAACCAAGCGGGGGATAGCCTGTATGACGTTACTCAGTACACAGGTGGTTTTTCCAGTATTTGGGATGCTGGTGGTATAGACACGCTGACGGCACAATCGGCCAGTAGTGGACACTATGTGGACCTTCGCGCGGCAAATTTGCAATACGCAACGGGCGGTGGCGGATACATGACGTATTCGATGTCATCGACACAGTCGGGCCTAACCTTCGCTAATGCTGTTGTGATCGAA
Organism: Haliclystus inabai; assembly: GCA_025505365.1. Classification (NCBI taxonomy): domain Eukaryota; kingdom Metazoa; phylum Cnidaria; class Staurozoa; order Stauromedusae; family Haliclystidae; genus Haliclystus; species Haliclystus inabai. The sequence goes on from JANVCG010069892.1 coordinate 16,491, forward strand.
AATGCGATTGGAAGCGCTTATGGGGATGTTATTACCGGCAATAGCGCTAATAATACTTTAAGTGGCCTGGCTGGCGATGACGCGTTCTTTGTGGACGGTGCGAGTGATCAGTTTAGCGAGGGGGGGCATGACAGAATTATTGGCGGTAACGGTGTTGACACGTTAAACGTTGGATACTCTGCGTCGGCATATGCCGTTCTTTATGGTTCGACAAAAAGTTATTTGCTGCGTGGTTTAAATATTATTGATATCGACCCTGATGTTGAGTCCATTAATTTTAACGGTACAGTTCTGAATAATACTTTAAGTGACTTAGGCGCTAATGAAATTACCTTAACTCCGTATTGGACGGGGGCAACAGCTTCATTAACGAAGCTTCATACTAACGATGTGTATGTTGTTACAGATTTAACAAATGGCAATGATTTGATTGTCAATAATGGTGGCTACGTTTCTATCTCTGCATTTGATAATACAGGCTGGGACGCTATTTTTGCAGGCAGTGATGGTTCGGGTGGCTATAACCTGATTTGGCAAAATACAGATGGCAGTATCGGGCACTGGCAGCTTGATGCGAATGGCGTGCGCATCGGCGGTGGTCCGCTAGCAAGCATCTATGACGCAGAAATTTTGGTTAACTATGACATCAATAGCGATGGCACGACAGGCCATATCCTAACCGCGATTGAGAATGATGCGAGCGATGGCAATACCACGACCTTAGGTCAGTCTACCCAGGATGTTTACGTTGTAAACGATGGTTCGGGCCAGGACGTGGTCAGCGTTGGCGGCAGTCCTGTGTCTGTCTCTGGGTTTAGCAGTGATGGCTGGAGCGCTGTGCACGCAAGCAGCGATGGTTCGGG
>JANVCG010070003.1:0-17348 GCA_025505365.1 Haliclystus inabai
AATAGCACCACGATGATCAGTGAGTCGAGTTCTATCATATATCAAAAATTACTTTTTGGGTTGAGTCCCACTTTAATGAAAAGCTGCATCAATCGGACACAGGGTTTGGTTGGTGTAGAAAGGCAAACCTGAGAAATTAAAAGTTTCAACTATTACGAAAAGGAGCATAACTTCTTTTTTCGGGAAATTGTTTACCTTTTTAAAAAAAGCAGTACAGATTCAACCAGTTGATTGAAAGAATCCACGCAAAGTTTCAGGCATCCAGGGGATTTTAGATTGCTATTGGGAATAAGCCCCAGAGCCCCATTGTATCACGAGGAAGATCTATAAAATGATAATATTCTTACCTATAATTAGTATCTGCACGTGTTTTGGTACATCTACTCACAGTCATACAGAAACACAGTACGATCATTAAGTGAGTCGAGAGCAACGCTGGCTCCATCTTTCGTAGGCTGATGGTAGTTCATCAATGTAAGACATCGGAAGATTCTGAACGATCAAAATGGTGTTCTACCAATAGCAAATTGTGAAACTTGACAATCCTATTCACATTTACCAGTCATTTTGAGTGTGTGAATTGGTGTGAAACTGCCAGACAGGAGTAATGTTATGAGTTAGCAGGAGATGAGAACCAATGGAGGTTGGCTAATTGTAATCACGTGGCTATCTAAGGAGAATGAAGATTTGATCGTAGTTGTAAAGTGTTTACGGAATTTGCTTTGATGCGAAGCAAATGTGCACTGAGAGGGGGTAAACACGATCAAAACGCCTTTACATTGATGTAAAATAAAAGAAAATTCTACCAGTTAAAAGTATTAATATCCTCAAAATTTATATCTTAAATTTAAATGATTAATTATATTTAGTTATTTAATGCTACTAACGAATTTGCGATCGTACAATTTTAAAAATGAAAAATAATATTACCGTACTGGTCCCCCTTTTTTGAATACCATTGCGGCCGGTTAGCAGGCAGTGTTTCATTTGTTGCTTTTCAATCGCCGTCCCTTGCTCTTTGTCCAAGCAAAGGACACGAAAAAGGATACAGTGTGACACTAGAAAGAATTTTCGTAATATTTTTTTACACATGCTGCAACTGGTCTTACTGCGTTAATCTTTGTTGGTTGATTAGGACGTAGATCATATTTTGGTTGAACTTGAAATACTTGAACGACGACACATGCTGGAAAGTTGAGGGCCGGACATTTAACAGCTCATCAAGCTGTTACGCAAGCCTTCATGTGCAGTGACAGAAAATTGCACTGCTTTGAGTAATTAATTGGTTTACACTACCTTATCATGTAGCAAAGGAGATTCAAAGCTTTTTTTGTTTCTGGAATTTCTATTTGTTTGATCAAGCAAGTGTTTGCATTCGCGCGTTTTACGATGACAATCAACACTTTATCTGTGGCCTCATCAGATCTTAGGCCCTTAAACTGAGATCTTTATTTGTTACCTACTCAAATGGAATTGGAATTATGCACTAGTCTTACGCCAACATCAATTAATTATGAAGCCAATGAATCTAACAGTGGGATATCTTATGATCAGTATGATTCACCGGTAAGTTGAATTTACTTCGAAAAAGTTGATGATGTAGAAGTCGATGAGTTGACCTTACATCATTTTTGACATGAAACACTTTTCTTGTTATTTGTGTCTGTGTTTGAGATGGATCAAAATACTGCGTATCAACATCACATCGATCTGTTCTCAGCCTAAACGTTCTCCTTTAAATTGTTGCATTAAACGCCTTGTTTTCAAGTTCATCGATATTTGTAGACGGACCGATATTTATGTACTTTTCAAGGTTTGCTTTGGTCGAAAAGCAATTGGCCCATATTAAAAAAAACTATTGTTTGGATAATGGCTATCAGATCACCCATACTTTAATATTCTACACGCGAATATCACATTTTTATCTTTCTACCGGTTGTTAGGATAAATATTAGTGTTTTTCTCGGTTGTGTTGAATTGTTGTCTCCCTCTTGACGTCGTTTAACCTATTCTTGCAGTTGAGTGGGTTTGTCTTTGTTGTTTTTTCGCTGTTCCTAGTCTGCACAAACTTCCCCTGTTGAGACTGCTACAATTGAGTTTGAGTAACTTTTTGCCTTTCATCCTATTGCATTCCTAACTGTGTTTTATATTCATAGTCGACTTCCATTCAGAACTGGTGTTATTTTTGTTGTTGTTTTGCGGTCGTGTTTCTGCCGAGGGCACTTGACTTCACAAGCGTCCTTTTAATGTTGCCTTTCGAAAATTCAAAATATTTTCGTAAGAAATCGGACTATTTATCAATAGTATCATCGTGTATCCCCAATTTTAAGAAACACTGCCATTCCATGCATACTTCACGAAACAGTTCCGCTTGCACATTGACAACAATCGTTTATCCGTCCATCTCTTTCATACTTCTCAGCCGTGTCCGCGGTTATTTACTTATCCGCGAAATCTGTTTCTCAGGATATTTTAATGATTCTATTATTCAGTGGTTAGGCGCATCATTTCATTCATTGTTTGATATTGTAATGTGTCGATTGAAAAAGAAAGCTGCTCTTGAAACACCTTAGATCCTATCACAGTGGCTACAATCACGTTAGAATGATCTTTGCGATTGACCTTCCAATGCGGCGTGATCAAGAAGTGGATTTTTCGATTTTATTTCTCTGCTGAATCAGTTAAATACTTCCTTGCTTAGCTACTATGGATGCAATGGATTACTCCACCCTAAAATCATGGAAAGATAGAAGAGGAAGTAACTCAACTGTTTTCGCTTCCTTGTTTCTACCAAATGAGAAAATTTTATCCTGCAATTCAACTACAGTTGTGCTAGCCTAAGATTCTAGGTAGTAATATCACTTCAAACAGAATACAAAATGCCAAATGTGGCAAAATGCCAAATGTGGCATGCCAATACATTTTTTCCAATAGAAAACCCATTTATGGAAAATTTAGGGATGCCTACTGAGAAAACAATTTGAGAAACTGTAGGCCTTGGCCCTAGTGCTTCCTTGAGAATTCCGAAATTGGTAACTTTTCGAGCACAGATTTATATTCAACATTAAGCCTAGTTGGCTAATTGTGATGTGTTAAACCTGTACACTAATGACTTCAATGAGTTGCATGAAGTTAAGAAGATTAATAAATCTTATAAGTTTCAGCAATTCGATAAATTTGACTGATAAATTACGAAGAAACTTTTGGTACTAACATTTTGTTAAAAATAATTAAGAAACTCTTAGTACTAGCTTGGTTTCTTATGTGAGAAATATGTGTGACTTGAAGGAAAATTTGAACCACTGATACGTTCAGACTCTTCGTAAGAATCTACATTTTAATCTGTCAAGCTCGAACAAATGAAGCAACAACATATACTCACATTGGACAGTTTCATAATATTTTGTAGCATGTTATCCATTTTTGAGTACCCTTAAGCAGCAAATATGCGATTTAAATAAAGTCAAGTCAGTTCAAAATTATTCTCTTTTATATCATGCCAATGTGATTCAAATCCATTATCATGTGACATTTATGCCCTGAATTAATTCCTAGATTACTAATAATAATGCTTTCTTTGGAAGAGGAATTTGATTATTTTACGTGTTATGGAGTAGGATTTAGAATATCTAAATTTTGGAAATACTCAAGCCTATTATAAAGCTTTCACTTGACATTAAATGTTAGTCTAGAACTTGATGGTAGTTGTTTTGCTTTGAGATCTGTAGGCTACATTGTACATATTGATGGAAGGACAATTTTCAATTTTGGTTTCATGTTTGACATCAAAATATTTTTTGTTCTGAATAAATCTAATCAAATGTTAACCTGGTTTCAAATAGATATTTTAATATTTATCATGAAAAAGGACAATGTTATTTCAAATATGAATGATGCTATCTTGCAAGCTCTTTTCCTCGAGCAGTGGACTCACCAAATCAATGATTATAACCTCCATTTGGAAAGCCCGTTCCTAGTCAACGAAGGATTTCTGTCCATGATTGCTTTAGATTACCAGATTTAGCTACTTATTTGAATAACTACAGGTAACTAAACCAATAAGTGCAATCTAAAAAAGCAGGATGCTAGTAATTTTGCAGTAAATTTAAATTATGAATCAATGGAAAACGTGAATTTATTAAAATATTTAGGCATTATGCTTGGCGTTAATTTATCTTTCGACCGCCATATTGACACTATCACAAAGAAAATAAGTCGGGGGTTAGGGGTTATAAAATTTTTGAGATACTGCATTCCTCAAGAATCTGCAAAACTTATTTACAGCTCAATAGTTTTGCCACATTTTGACTACTGCGCTGTCGTATGGGGGAACTGCAAAATCCAACATCTTGATCGCCTTCAGAAATTACAAAAAGAGGAATGAGGACAGTGCTACGTTTTAACTATCGCACTCATGTCTCCGAAATGCTAAGTCGACTTGGTTGGCTTTCAATCAGGGACAGAATAACATCCCACCAGCTGATATTCACCCATAAGATTGAATCTATTCAAGCTCCTGCTCTGCTTTACAATTTTTTCCAACAACCATATACCACTAGAACAAGATCTCATACCCAGAATGACATTTACATCAAGTCAAGCCATCGCCATCCATTTCAAGATGCTGGTGCGCACAAGTGGAACAATCTACCATCCGCAATGAAGGAAGTCCAGTGCAGGTCTACTTTCATAAGTCTCTTTGAGAAGCATTTACTTTCTTTAAACATTAGTACTACCATCTAATGTACCTACTATTCTGTAATTCAATCGCATATCCAATTTCTGTTTTACTGTCCATTGTTAATGTTTGTTTAGTTCATAAATCAGTCCTTTGAAAATAAGTTTATTTACAACTTAAAGGTTCTGAATAAATGATGATGATGATGATGATGAATCTTGTTAGATTTGTGATGTCTGCAAGAGCTACTTCTGATTTTCGAAATGCCAATCATGATCTCACAAACCCTCACAACCCAACTCTAAGTCCTTCAAGGGCTAAGAAATGTTGATTCTTAGAAAGTATAAAAAATATGCTAACCTGCATACAGACTAAAATGACTGGAAGTTTCTCTTAAAGATGTTTGAGATTTGGCCCCAAATTTCAAACATTTTTGATATTTTTGAGCAAGGCTGCTGGTCGTTTTTAACTGTAAAATAAATTTTTAGTCTCCATGGAGACCAAGATATGCTTACTTGTCTCGATTTTTTTCATCAATTGGTGAATGAAATGACGTAAACAATAAACAGTGTATTCAAAATGTGAAAAAATGCTGAGAGATTTTTCACTAAAACTCAGGTTTATGGAAAGCGACAGACTCTGTCTTACCTACATGTTAAGTTGTTTTTATAATATAGTAAACTTGTTAAAATTACTTCCAAGGTGACGGGCCCCTCGAGTTTGCAGCCAATTGTTTTCTTTCATCACAGAGTTCTTTATAAATATGATGGTCTAAAATGGAAGTTTCATTACCAAGGGAAAATACAAAATGCTCATCTATTTCACACAATTTTTAAAATTAAATTTAAAAGTGGGCCCAATTTCCAAAGCTTTTTCAAACAAATTTTGCTGGTCGAGACACTTTTGAATACTGTAACAATACCAACATTTATATTTATTCTTACATTGGAACTTTTGAAAAGTTCTAGCTGTTACAGTTGTCTATATCGCATCAATGTGATGGTGAAATCCTTCATCACTACTTGCATTTCTGAAATCGTTTGGAAGTTTCCATGGTGAACTTCTGTCTGTATAGTTTCCTTGGCTATAATGACCTGACTGAAGAACTATGACTGAATCTTGTGTAAACTGGAGACTTACAACATTGACATGTATCGAGTTTTATAACAAGAAGATGCTTTTAATGGTAGAATGTCAATCGTGGCATCATCAAACCACATAAAGTATTGGATTTCTAGGGCTGTACCACTAGAAAACTGAAAATACCTTGTAGAATGAATAACCATCCTATTCGTTGAATATTCATAGTTAGGTCTCAAAAATAAGAGTCATAACTGCGGGAGAAGTCATTAATGAAGAAACCATCAAGAAATGTTTTCTCAATTCAGATAGTGTCCAGGGTTCAAAAATACTATTTGAATTGGGTTCAGAATATTTTTTGGATAGATCACACCCTTTTGACCACATTTTAAATTGGTGTTTTATTGCGCAATTTGTATTAATGGTTTCAGTTTTTGTTGAAAGGAAAGCGTCTTGTTTCTCTGAAAAATTCCTAACATCCTGAGGTTTTTCATCATTTCAGAAATAGATCTCATTTCACATTGCTTGAAAAGTGTGGTCTTAAAAACTCATTTTACAAGAGATTTTAAATCATGTAACATTCACTTGAATTTTTTATTTTACTTAAATGTTTAATCAAAATGAATTTCACCACAATTTTCAGAGCAGGAAACTCCCTCATTTTGTTCAAATAGGTTTGAAACTAATCCAGACAATTTAGAGACAATGGACCTGTTTCAAGTGAACATTTCTTCGAAACTTTGTATATCATTTACTGTACACAAACCTAGTGAAGGACCTATTGAACTAGAGACTTTTGTCATGTATTTTCAACAGCTACATGATTTTTAAATGCTTGTGCTACCAAATTCAGTGATTGGAATATTTTAGTTAGTTATAAATTTCTGTCGTGTTTTGGTTTGTTAAAGTGAATGCTAAAATTGGAAGTGCGGATACATTTTATGTATATAATTTCTGTCTCAAAAATTGGATATCGATGAATATCATCAGCTTTTCAGCTTGATTTGAAATCAATTCATTATTGTTTGCCCATGAAGCTCAACAGATAACTGCTACAGAGCAAACTTTGCAGGCTAAGAAAACTAATCCAGCCAGGCTACTGGAACATTATCCCTACTGTTTCAAATGGCCCTTAATTAAACTGTTGTCACTGTTAGAGAACCAGATACTTCAATGCGTAGTCAGCTGGTTTATCATGGTAATCTAGTTATAGTATTTGTTTGACATTTATGCTATTGTGTGTGGTCGACTGGACATTCTTGCAGGTGGCCCCTCCCACAGGGAATTCTTTATTCCCTGCCTCAAGTACACTCGTGCACTTTCACGCAAACGAATTGACCTCAGCGTATAGGTGTCAAACGCCTTTCTTCTTTCTGTTTTTGATTCTTATCTAATGTACCCATACAAATAATAATAGCTGTTCAGTCTATTCATATGGTTTGATGGCGTTGGATAGTCGCCTGTCGACCTTGTTGAAGCCACACGACGTCTCTCATTTTGACGCCTTATCTGTTTCAATTGTAGTCGCGAATTACTCGTACCCACAGCAGTTACCGCCTTCGATGAAATCGCATGTCGATGCTTTTCAGTTTTTTATCGCAAGGCCCTCTTGCTGTCACGTTGGATGGTTATACCGCCATCTGTATTTCCGTTTTGTCGAGAGGAGACGCATGTTTGTTTCATGACTTTCATGACAAACTTTTCATGACAATCTTGTGAATTCAAGATTGAAGTTCTTGCGTGTGTGTTTCGGGGGGGGATGATATTTTATCAGTTGCAATGAAAATTTAAATTGGTAACTGCATAGATTTTTTACCATTCGTATGTGCAGATACTTTCAAAATTGAAACCCGTTGTGTTCGTACTTCGTAGTCTGCACCGGACTGTTTTGATCTGGTGGTGATAGAGGCTGTCTGTAATGATTGTGACGACTTTCTTTGTTTACGGAGAGCGGATCTTACCCTTCAAGTTTTGCCGCCTCTGAAAAGGTTGTGATGAATGCTTCACTGTAGGTAGCAACTTTGGTCAGGGCAACAGAGCGGAAAACCGAACTTTACACACCAACAGTGGAAGTGAAATTTTCAAGGTAAAACTGTTTATTTAATTCTGCTATTTCGGTGGTGCCATTATTACTTTGTGTTGTAATTCTGTCCTCATCTAGTTAAACAAAGCGTAAACAATAAAAAAAGGTTATTAACACCAACAGTTGTTGTTTTCGGATCGCTTTTCTTTTTGGGTCTTTGCGTTTGTCGTTTGTTTGAATTCGTCGAACAGACCTCGCTCGGTTCATTCTTTTCTATCTGAACTACAATAGCTGGTTTTCTAAACTGTAGTACGTGGCTCTCATTTCAATCAACGAAGGTAAGAATAAGTTTTCAACCATCGTAATTCGCATTGATTTTATCATATTGTTGAACAGTTGGACGCCTTCCACGGTTGTTTTTTCAATTCATTAGTATTCTGGTCTGCCTTCTTCGTTCTCTTTTGCGTTCACTTTAACCTGTTGCTCATTTGCAGTACGTATGCTTTCTAGTTTTTGCTCTCTTTTTCAAATACTCATTTGGTATGGATTACTTTGTTATTTGTTTGTCTACAACTAGTTAAACTTTCTATTCTATTTGCTTTATGATCGCCACTCCGACAAGGCAGACCGTGTGTTGTTAGTCGCTCTGTTTTCATCGTTTCTTTGTCTTGGCGCAGCTTCTCTTCTGCTTACTTTCTTCGGCTATTCTTTCTACTTTGTTGTGCATTTTAACAGCATAGTTATGCTATCAGAATGGTATTCTCGAGGCGCGTGCTTTTATCGACATGGATGCTAAATAATCATTGATTTAACCACGGATTTAACCTTCGTATTTTTGTGTGCCTAATTAATGTTTGTGTCATGAAATTATTACTGCCAAGACTTGCTGTCTCAGTAAGTCACCTCCACATTTATTGAATGCTTGCCGTGTTTCTTCTGAATTGTTTTCGCTTACATAATAGTTGTGTTTGCGATCTTGTTCACCGTGTGTGTTGTGTTGACTTTCCGTTTTGATGTTTTTTGTCGTTGAAATATCGGTCAAAATAGTGTATCAGGTCGTGTGAATGCTGTGCCATTACCGTTTATCACTGTAAGACAATGCTTGGCATTTCGCAATTCATGTCCAACTTTTTTATTATTTGAGTTTCTTTTCAAATTTTAGGGTTACAGTGGAGAGGCATATCACCCTCTTCACGATTGGAGAGGTCCAAAAACTTTGACTATCGCAAGAAAAGCTGGTGGCTTTGGATTTACGTTACGTTATTTTGTTGTTTATCCTCCATCCTCAATCTACAACGGTGAAACACAGGTTTGACGTTTTATGCCTATTTTATCAACACAAATCTAACCCGATTGTAACTCGCGACATTTTATGATGTCAACTGAACTTCCGAATTACTTGACCAATTGTTATCATAGCCTATCATTCTGAAAGTATCCTCGTTTGAATAGAAATGGAGAATTTCCACAAGAAGATTATCCGCTTTATAGTATTTGAACTGATTAATTAGATCTCGGCGAAGTTGAAAAGTGTCTCTGTTTATCTGTAATTCTTACCACTAATTGTTTGTAATCACCATTAATGGTAATTGCATGCTACATCCATCTGCTTAATGCCATACTGATTAGGATTAATTAAGTGGCTGAACTCATTACTAGGAACTTCCGATGAGCTGTTATAGCTCTCACGAAGGAAATATCTCAACATGCTCCCATATCTCAGTAGGGTTTTTCAAAAATAGTACTTACTCTGAAGTATCACTTTGGGATTTGCACCCAAACAATATTTATTTTTGGATTTCTTTTTTCTTCATAAAAACTGGTGTGATGTGACAGCCATCTTGAAAAAATTTTTTTTCCGGAATACTAGAGCTGAAATTTTTGTAATACATTTCCATGTAGTCTTCGTTAGCCGTTATTAATCACTAACCTCTGGCAAGTTCTACTAATGTTTAATAATAAATAATAGCAATGACATAATGCTGCCAAAACCAAATATGTCATTTACTCTTCAAATAATATTGTTTTTCTTTGACATATTACCTTTTAAATCTTATTATCTCTCTGCAACGATAAAGATCTTGAAGAATGTTTCTCTCCTTCTAGCTAAAAAATATCTGCCTCAACAGCACTTGAATCTAATTCTCTAGGAAACTCATACTTGACTCATTGGTGTAGCTCCTCCCTCTCACCTGAGGAGTATCTTAGTGGGCTTAGCATACAACATATATGCCTTCACCAACTTTGAAAAAATTATTGTCTTTGCAAGTTATTTTACCACCAACCGACAATTGCAAACAGGGAGAGTGTTTTGAAAACATTCTACAATATAATTTAAGCTCCTCTAATGGCGTGTACCCAGAATGTGGACATGTGGTTTAATATGAAATAAAAACATTCCTTTGGCATAATCTACTTCATTCCAACCATCCTTCATCAACTATAATTTTTGTGTCTTTGTAATTATCCTTAAAATCTTATGTTTACATATTTTAGAAAACAAATGATCAGGGAACTGATAGTCTATTCACCAACCAAAGCCATCAGCAAGATATTTCCAACGCAACAACCAAACCTCTTGACACCTTCTTTGTAAAAGATATTGTTACAGATAGTCCAGCTGATTTAGCAGGTCTTGCTGAAGGTATGTCATTTCTAGCTTATGATAACGTTGAGGGTGCTTACAGTTTGATTTTCCCCGCAGAGTATCTTGTAACCGATTTATTGGAGTCTTATCTCTAACCATGCCCAGGTAAATCCAAACAGCAATTTAGAAATATTAAAATCAAAGGCACAACCATAAGTATTAATGCCAAGTAATTGATGTGAATCCTACTTTACCTAAAATCACAAAGCTGTTGAGAGGGTCGCTTTGAACCTTCATAGAACTGGTTTCCACATAGCATGCACTACTTCTTGACCATCATTCAAGCTAACATGAGTTATTTCTGGTAGTCATATAAGATTATATAGAATAACATGTATGACTAACACCCAATCATTTCAACTTATGTTCAATTCTTTCTCGAGACTATGTATACTAAACTGGCTGGCTCACCTATTGATGGATTAACTTCTGAACAGGTCATTGAACATTTTGTTTCAAAGGCTTATGAAAATTGTAATGTTACCATAGAAACAAAAGTGGCACTAAAGTTCAATATCTTAGTCATAACAGTTTTCCTTAAAGAGTCTAAAATGACCAGCAGCCTTGTTGCAAAAATGTTTGAAATCTGTGGCCATTTCATGAAGTGACGTCTAATCCATTGTTTCTCCGACTGTTAACAATGCCATCTCCGGAATAGAGCGTCATCACGTCAGCCTTGTTCACAATAAAAACAATACAAAGGCTGCTGGTCATTTTAGACTCTTCGAAGTGCACCTGAAAGCAAAATTCTCTATTCCAGATTCAAGTAGCTAGGGATGGATGATAAAGTTTGGCAAACATAATTTTTGGATTTGGATCCATATAAATTTATAAGCTGAGCTATTTCATTTCGAATGTGCCACTCTAGCGTTCTCCCTATTTTGATTTGGTCTGGAATCATCCAAAGACTACAAGAGGGCTTACTACAGAAAAAACAACAAGTCCTGACTTCAAAAATTAATATCCAATTGCTCGCTCTTATGGATATGTCAAATTCACAAGTCAATCTTTGTTCTTATTCTGCTTAGTTTATTGTCATCAGAATTGCTAGATTATTTCAAGAAATTTTATTTTTTTTCCAATTTAAATACTCTGTACAGTTTTATGCTAAGGATGTTGAATATTTTCTGATGTGCTTCCCTTGTAGTGTTGTATCTTGAACATTTCCTCTTCTGAAACTCTTTTTTCAAATATTTGTTATCTATATTCTCTCAAGGGGATCGCATTGTCTCTGTTAATGGAAGTTCGCTCAGTGGAAAGTCTTATGGTGATGTTGTCAAGCTTATTCAAGACTGGTAAGTCAAATACAGATCAAAGTCATTGAGAATTTCCACTCTAGCCAATTCCTTGAAAGACTATGTTATATGTGGGAATTTTTGCAGGGTTTGGATGGTAAATTTTGTATTTTATGTGCTGCATAATTTGTGCATCTCACAACAGAATGATTCTCCAGTGTTGCCATTTTTAACAAACTTCAATTTTTCTTGGGAATCAATTTTTGATTTTTTTTCAAATTTCTCCATTTCATAGAGTTTTAAAGCCTTTACTCTGAGTCGGAAGATTGCTCTGCATTGTATATAACCATGTTTATTAGAAAATCCCTTGAGTGCTATGTACTTCACTGTCATTATTTTCTTACTATTGTATTGACCATCTGGCTTACAATTGAAGGGGCAGGAAATAGTTGAGTCTAAATACAGAAATTAAATGCTTTTTGTAACTTTGTGCATCAGATGTACTCTCGAATACATCATTTCTGTCACTTTCAAATTGAAAGATGACTCTACCTTTTTTTCAAATAAGTATGTGTTTGTGTTATTACAAGCAACTACTTGTGTCCATCATCACAAATACCTCTTCTCTGCGGAACAAGAAATTGACTGTGAACTGTATCGCGTAGTACTGTAAGACGTTTTGAGATAGACTAAGTCAGTAATCATGGTTTCTCTGTTGTTGTTTTTTAACAGTCCTGACGATCTGACTCTTGTGGTTGTCCCAAAAGATGACGACATCCTGCAACTGGTGAGTTGAAGGATTTATCATGCCAACTTTTGATGTCTAATTCCAGTGGATAGAGCCAATTTGCTTCACTTTTCAAAACTAAACTGATGAAAAAAGCAGATTCATAGCCTAAATTATTCGTTATAAGTTATCGTATTTGCAGATATGACCAAGTAGTTGTTATTTGAAGAAAGTATATGAAAGTGGTTTCAAAATATTTTAACATTACAGGTATACAAAGAACATGCATATAATCGGTCCGGTGCACCAGTAAAAGCCCCACTGTCTTTGCCATCGTTGGGATCTGTACTGTCATCGTCCAAGCCACCAATGATGCAGCCAGCTACTGTAAACAAATGGGCTACTCCAATCTATTCTACATCCCGACGCTCGTCAAGCGGAGCATCTAGTGACAGTGAGAATGTGCAAGCCAAGGTGAAAAAGTATGACCCGTGTGTCACATTTAAAAGTGGCGCCGCTGTAGTTTCACCTGAAATGAAATTCAGTGTTATGGTTCGGAATAGTCGGTCAGGCTCTGTAACTAGCTCAGGTGGTAGCACTCCAGGAAGACGTTTTGATTTCAGCAGTACAGCAATTCCTAAACCGATTGCTGTTAGTTCTTGTACCCAATTTGTGGCAGGTAGAGCAATTGTCCCTCAGACTTCATTTGATGAACCGGCTGAAGCAAGTAAAATTGCAGCTGGTATCAGTCCAAGCCAATTGAATAATGCATTAGAAAAAACGCTCAACCGGATCACCACAAACACAAGCGAAAGGCATACTGTTGGGGAATCATCCTATGCTATGTCAACCACAGCTGGTGGTCGCCGTGGGTCTTCAAGCAGTAGGAGTAGTAGAAGTGGCTCAAACAGTAGAAGAAGGAGTAGTGAAAATGTTACCAATCCCGGCATGGTGCAAAGGCTTGCTGGATTATTTGGTGCACAGCAGCAAAATGTTCCTGATAGTACGTCACTCACAAGCGTTTTGCGTGATGACTTCAAGAATCCAGTTAGTGGTACAAGCAGTGCAAACACATCAAGAAAAAACTCTCATGACAAACATGATATTGTAGAAAAGCAAGAAAATTCACAAAAATGTGATGCTCTCCAAGAAAAAGTTGATCAGAATGAAAATATATCTGTAGTTCCAACATTAGTAACAATGACAAATAACAATGAACACCCTACGTCTACTAGTGGGGCAGTCTCCCCACGTCTCAGAAACCGCACAGCAAGTCAAGCAGCTGTTCTAAGAAGAAACCGAGGATGCAATCTGACATCACTAACATCGCAGGCGACATTAGTAGAAAGTGACGATCGCATCCTAAAACAATTATTAAACAGTGGTATCAACATACCAGATTCAACTCTTTCTGACGATACCACTTCCACTAGTGTAATCAAAGAGAATCATGTATCAACATCAAAAACTCCCTCTGGTACAACAAATGACGATAGCCTAACTACTAATACACCCACTACAACAGTTATGAATGGAAAACCAAGAGACCTTGGTGTGAAAAACACTGGCTATCTTGTGTCTCTTGATCGAAGTAGCCCTTGTGTCCAACACAAATTGTCTTCATCTGATGAAAGTGAAATGACCCCAATATCATCGAATATCAAGGAAGACATGTCAGGACCTGTTTCTGAAATGGTAAGCAATGTTTTGCATGTTTTAAATTCTCCCCAATAGTGCAGAATTTAATAAAGAAAACTGACCGACATGCTTTGTATTGTTTTGACCCCTTGAATCGCAAATGGAAGTTGTGAAGCTCAATTTTGAGGTCACAGTTTTCATGCTAGAAATTATGTGCGTGCACAGCTGTGGTAAATGTTTGGATTTTAATCATTGTAAAGATTCTGATTTTCGGTCAAGTAGATGCCCATAATTTAGTTTGGAGAGGGAAACAAAAATAACATGAATTCAAAAATGTAAACTTCAAACAGAATGTTTTCTGATCTTCCCTTGAAAAGAAACAAAACTGTAATAACTGCAGTGCTTCCAAATCATGAGAAATATATAACATAATCATTCTCAAAACAACAGCTACGATAGCTCTAATGCTGGTACCAGTAACACATGACAACAGGAAACAAACAGAAAATATACAATTCAATTGATGCACAAAATGGAATTGAGAATTTCCACCAAAAAGTAATCGTTGATTTTTCCGTTTGTAAAATCGCAACAGCAGTCAGCTGATGCATACATACATAAGAATAATTCATTCAGTATTAATTTGACTTCCTTGTTGAATTCAATTCAAAGCTTGGTAGTGCTCACTCACACAACACGTCTTTCATATTTTGATTTGGTTTCAACTGTCGAGTCTTGACCCTCACATTGGTATTAAATATTCGCAAGGGAGGTTGTGATTATGCAATCTTGAAAAACATACGTTTTTCAAGTTGGAAAGCTACAAAGCATGCGGGTCATGTTCCTCCTTTTAATGAGCTTGGTTTTTTTTATGTGCAGCAATGAAAACAGCTTGAATTGCGAATTTTTTTAATCTCTACCTCCCCTACTTACTTGAATGCAGTATGTTCTAAATATTTTCAGTTGACTTCATTCAATGCACAACGTGTTTCCTTACTAATTTAGGATGAAGACTCAACAGAGGTAGGCTCATGGCGAAGTCGACGAATCTCATATCTAATGGCAACAGAAGCAAATAACAAATGTTCAACACCTACTGATAGTGTAGTTGCACCTATTGCTATTCCTGAAGATGACGGAGTTGTTGTTGAAGAAGATGAGGACAGTGATAACGTAAGTGGTCCCCACTTTAAAGTTTTAAAGACGTTTGTAGCTTTTATACGGAACAACCAGAGTTTTCTCCTTATACACATGTATTCAAATATTAGTCGAATGGTCACAACTTTGGAAATTGTTGTTACATCTATTGTCAAGTACGCATTGTTTAATCATTAGGTTAGACTTATTTTTCTCGATCACTGGAAATAGTCCTCCACACTGAGAACTTGATGATGTGATGATCCAGCAGCTTCATTAATAATTTTTGTTCATCTCTTTTCCAGCGTTCGTGTGGTCGTCAATTATCTGTTGAGTCAATCAGTTGTACAGATGATGATGATGAGCATCGCACGTTACCTGTAAGTTTCAACAAATATTTGTTAAGGATAGTATGAAGAAGATATGTATATATATATATATGATAGACATGAGGTAAAGATCAAGAGATACTGTATCAGTATTTTTCTATCTATTCAATTGATCAAATCAAAAAACTGCAGTTTGAAATCGCCAACTTCTTCATATTTCGATAACATTTAGATCTCATTTCTTAACTGATAATGTTAACTATCCTTTTCAGATCACCAAAGAAGGATCATTAAATTGTAAATTAGTACATGCTGGTCGAAACAAGAAGGTAAATACACATATCCAATCAAATATTATACCCTCGCAATTACAGATGGGTCAATTTTGAAATAGCCAAGGCATATCTTCTTAGTTATGGCTAATTTGCTTGTTGACTCTCAACTATCAAACTCGAAACATTCACATAAATCCAGCTTTACACAATGTCTTTAAGACTTTTTTATGATGGTGCTTTTAGTTGATTTATTAACCAGCTAACAATAATGATTGAATGTTCCTAAGAATTCAAGATTGAAGAAACAAAACGTCTTTCAAACAAGATTCAAGAATCAAAAATCTGCTGTATTTCATCATTTGTTCTTACGGCACGGTGGTATGGGTCCTCCATACTGCTTCTGATGAATTGTTTTCTAGGTAATGGTAATCAGTACTGAAGTAATCTTGAATGTTTTTGATGTTTTTATCTGTTTCTCTGTTTACATTCCAGCGAATGGTATCCCGTACTTGGAAGCCAGTTTTTGCTCAACTGAGAGGCAACACGTTGTTCTGTTACAAAGAGAAACCTAATGTGAGTGTGGTTTATTCAATCCCGTCATATCGTTGATTGATAAGACATAAGAGTTGCTACAGTATTTGAGATCAGGCATAATAAGCAATTCATCTTATTCATAGTATTTGAACAACCGATAGGAGACAATTTCAACTCTTTCCCTCCAAATTTTCAAGAAGATATTGAATTTTGTGAAAAGTCAAAAACTGCTTTGTGTAATGAAATGTTTTGGACTGGAAAGAGACAACTACTGTTCTTTGGTTTCTTTATGCTTGTCAGTACATTGCTTTTTGAAATAGAGCACATGAGTTGAAATTTCAAATGTTTTCAGTCACATGTATATTTATTTTATTTGCTTTGAAACTTGATTCATATGGAATTTAATCATCCAACATGGAAATATAAACATGGTTTCCATATCTCTATTTTCAATATCCTCAATAATGGATAGCACCATGTTCAAATATTTTTTTCCTGTTTCCAACTTTTTATGGATAGTATTTGATCCTCTGGAATAATTTGTTAATCAATTGTGGTTTGTATTGTTTTTCATTAGGGTGTTGCAAATACCCCAAGAGACACTAGTCATCATCATGCAGTCAACATGGAAGGTGCCTCTATCAACATTGCGCATGATTATGGCAAAAGAAAACATGTTTTTAGAGTCACGACACCAACAGCAACTGAATTCCTACTTCAGGTAAGGCCCTTCAAATACATAATATGCTCAGTACATGGAGAAGCGTGAAAGTTTGTCTCAGTTACTCAGGCGTACACAATCATTTCTATCTCAATGTAACTCTTACAGCAAAGTGCTAACATTGGAATTCATTAAGAAACATTTCTGAATCCTCAAATTCTGTCTATTTCATGCATGATTTCATTTCATCAGCAATATTTTACAACTCACTCTGTTTTGTCTGATACATTTGATTTTAAATTGCACCAGTTGAAGATCGTTTCTGATTATTTATGGTTTGGTGTTGATTAAACACGCAGCAACCACATTTGAAGAAAACAATCT
>JANVCG010070114.1:0-17343 GCA_025505365.1 Haliclystus inabai
GGAATAGAGCGTCATCACGTCAGCCATGTTCACAACAAAAACAATACGAAGGCTGCTGGTCATTTTAGACTCTTTAACTGCACCACGTATAACGATCGAACCTCGTTTTCAAGCTAACAGTCTCATACTAATTCATGCCTTTGTTTGATGGTAACGGTAGAATTGGATAGATTAGCTGTTGTGTGAATTTTACCTATTATGCATATTTATCTCTTCAAGGTGTTCTGCTACTATTTACGTTTCCGCGTATCATATCTTACGTAAAAGAAAACGAAACATCTGTTAATGGTCTGAAATATGGCAGTGCAACAGAAAATTGGTTGACAATCTTGTTTACAAAGTAAGGATGTCGAGCATAAAATAATAACGAGTATGGTATAGACTTTACCTCAAGATTCGGTCTTCTACTCAGCTGGTCTTCAAGATCGATCCGATCTCAAATACGTCCTACATGCATGCAAATCTCCCCGCATCTAAGTTCTTCGAAAGAAATTACTTAAGTAAATACTTTCCCATGTTGATTAATATTTTTGAGCTTTCCAGTGCGTGTCAATATGATTAATACACCGTGAAATGAAATTCTATGTTGTAGCTATCAACAAAGTCTCAAGTTAGGTGACATGGACTGCTAAATTTCACTCGACGTCTGAAATGTGGGTCATCTGACTTTAGGATTGCAGAGTAGTGTCGGCGGTCCACATTGTTCTGAATTTCTATATTATCCATTCCATAGATGTATGTGGAAAGGTGTGCCTTATTGTGTAATATCTTATTTCATTTTGTTGTCAACTCTTATTTTCTAGAATGAGCTCGTTTCTTGGGAGGATGAAAGGCAGCGAAATTGAAAAGGACGTCAAGCGGGAATGACTTTTGAAAATTTTGACAAGTATATATATAACATTTTTTATCAGTCAAATAAAGATATAAAGCCAATTTGAGGAGCTAATGTTCAATACACTATGCAAGTATTCACCTATTTCTCAATTTTGTCAGTAGCCAATGTCTAGCTCTTTGAAAATATTATTTGCTGCCTTGTGCATTGTGTGTGGTGGCATTGTGTCTGATTGTATGATGTAGCAAATCGCAACTTTTATTGCTTACGTCACTTGTAAACTGACCCATACCCCGTATATTATTTAATCAATTTATCGAATATTTTTGCGTAATTTTGATTAAAAATTCGTGTTATATTTTACTCTTTTTATCCCTTCTGTACCTCGGTCGCATCCTAAAAACAGAGAGATGTGTAGTTTATATTTCATCACGTTATGTCTATTAGAATATTGTCAAAAAATACGAATAAACTTTTAAAAATACGAAAGTAATAGATTTATTTGACAATATTGATATATAAAATGTTGTCAAAACTCTTAAAATTCTCAATTCTCATTTAGGATTTCATGTTTTCTTTTTTCTAAAATGACATTAATATTAAGCTATTATATTAACTGCTATCCTGCCGTTGCTCCATTCAAGCGTCAGCTTGTATCTTTCTATGGTTTCCTTGAACATTGGTCTGCCCTGTTCGTTTCCCTAATTTGTAAGGCAACCACTTGGTCCCTTGTGTCTTCTTCTTCGACGACGACCCCAAAAGAACCATGGTTTAGGATCAGATAGCCCTGTAAACAATCATCATATCAAAACTTTAAATTTCATGTGATGAATCAAAAGCGTCACTCCTAAACAAAGGAATTGTAATCGATCTGGATTGGGGTACGTGGGCGTGAGGTAAATCTGATATAATGCCTATAGAATATCCTCTGTGGCTTCAACAAATCTCTCGTTTAGTACATAAACATTCACCAAAAATCTTGAAGACAAGCAATTAATTACCCATCAAAAAAAATTACAAAAGTACCCATCTGAATCAGCAGTTAATTTCAACCCTCAACAGAAAGAGTGAATTAATATTCAGGCTAACAATGCGTCGCATGAAAGCGCTAAGACTGAGTTTCCACTTTTGTAAGTTCAGAAAGGTCAATCGTCGAAATATCTCATTTGATTACGTCAAAAAAGATATGATTTCCAAGTACGTAACATTAGGTACAAACATACTGATCAGAATTGGTACATAATTCATGAAAACCGATCACAGTTACCTTGATCGCATTCTTCACTTTTTTCTAATTCCTGCCCAGGGTCTCTGGCTAATTCATCTCGTAACATATCTTCAACCATTTCGTCTTCGTCTTCATCATCATCTCTTGTAGTTCTACCGTAATTATAACTGACAAGGCAGAAGCCAAGTGCAAATATGAACGCCAATTGTAACTTCATCTATACAATTAAAAACAAATATGAAAACTAAATGCATTGTATTTTTGAAATTACCAATTGTGTTATTTGTGTTTTTTTCAACGGATTTTTACTCCAGATTCAGATCGTTTTTAACTGCATATTTAGTGATACTTGAATACAGCAGTCTCGTTACCAATCTATGACTGTAATGAATAGTGTGCTGAATACAGGAGATTGATCAACTTATTTACCTAGCAATTTATTATCAAGTACATTATGACAAGTTGGTATTATTTGTTGGCACTCGGGCTCTGTCAGAATCATAATGAACTTGATAATGACTAGATGTTTTGTAATATACCATGTGACTAGTAAGCTGTTTCGATGGTGTATTGTGAGTAACCATGTGAAGGCGTGAAATTGCGCCATATAGGGCGGGGCCAAATTATAATCTATATGTCATCTAGAATCAAATCATGCATGTTACATATAGTTTTATAAAGAGATAAAAATACCAAGTATGAAACCCTCTGATTTTCAAGATCCGATAAGATGCAATCTGAGCCTCGTTTGGATCTAGACGAAGATTCTACTGGAGCGTGAACGAATGTTCTGATTAAAGCTACATTAATGCTGAGGTTTATGCCCGCAGAGATCTCCTACTGTAGTTTAATTCATCTATACCTACAACGCTTAGCTTACCGACCTATAATGGAATTATCATATAAAACTACTGATAAGCATAATTTTACTCCGAATGCGCGGAACCTGATAGATTCACGTTTTCTGTTCTACATCGTTTCAAAATTATTTGAATACAATCAAGCACCCTGCCATATATCATCAAGTAGAAATCTCGTACAGTGCTCAGAACGATTACAAAACCTTTGAATTCAACATTCGATTCTTCTGGAATCATTTCTAACCACACTTGATTAAGTCCAAGATTTCAATATTGCCTTAGTTGGACGGCATTCAACAATTATTCTACATAACGATAACAAAATTCTTACCTTTGCGATGTTCAAGTGCAGATAAACCTTCGTGTTAGTCAATAAGGCTGTGATTGTATAATACTTCAGTTGAGAATACCTCTGTCCCTCTGTTGTATTTATATGATAAGGCGCTGTTTGTCATTGTTTCCGTGTCACGCATATCAATGACCACAGACAATAGGGGAAGAGCAACAAGGAAGAGAATTGTCCAAAAGAACCATGGCAACCGCAGATCTGCCCACCATTTTATAAATATTTCTCAACTTTGACATTCTCAACAAAGTGGATTAAAATAGTTCCTTGTTCGTGACTTGAATCCTCATTCAAATTTTGTTTCATTTATCCAATTCGTATATTGATTTACTTTGCAGAAACCTTAATTACAATTTTTACTCGATTTGCAAGATAGCTTTATCGTAATTTATTTCGCAGAAGATTTAGCAAAAAATGTGTGATCGAATAGGTTAAGCTTTACGTTCAATGTACTTTGTCTTACCGAATACTGTAGAACTAACTAACATACATAGTCAAACTTGTGTCAAACTTGTAATGAAAGGCTCCATGTGCTAGTATTTTTACGCTTTTTCTCGAAAACTATTAAAAAGAAAGAAATGTAAATCACTTCAATAGATTCAACTGCGTTTTTTAAAACACGTTTGTTATTCTGTCGAAGAAACCTCAATGTCATGAGAGCGTAAAGCATCATGCCACTCAAAAGAGGTTCATTGTTTTTCAAACCCAACGAGACAAAAATGTTTTCTAAATTTGATATTGTCAAACTCAAGATAACATTAAGTGGAACAAAACCCTCTTTCCAATCTCAGAAAACACTTTTCAAGTAGAGAATCCGTTGAAGTTTAGGATTCTTTTTGCAGGCTAAACTTCATCCCAATCCATTCTTTGTTAAAACAACTTCAGGACATTTTTCAAAAGAATGATAAAGACACACATAGCCAATAACACAGTAACCAGGCAGTAAAAATTATGTCAAGCGTTCATTTCCGGTGACTCAATTCACTTAAATTGATCAAAGCCTCCAGCGTTCCCTTTCAGTTTCGAGAATACAGTGTATTTGTGTGTTAATTCCGGATGCATTACAACGTACTGACGTAAATCAAGCACTCTTTCACGACCACTCAAAACAATGCAGGCTGCACTGTTTTTTGTGTTCAAAACATTTGAAATTTCACAATTTTTCCATCGAGGAAATTTGCAGTTAAATCAAAGTTATTCGTATCGACAATGATCGGCATCTACTAACTAGCAGCCTGATAGGATTTCAAGTCTTCCCGTAAATTGTTTGGCTTCTATAGTAAGTGAGATTTAACTTGCTAGTTACCATGTCACTCGGGATTTGGTCACTTGGCATTGATGTCGTTTTTTCTCGTCGTTTCCTGTTCTTCTCGGAAAATAAAGATGTCTAATATGTCTGTATGCATGTGCCATTTACTATATCTTTCAAAAGAAATCTGTTTTTAAGAGGGTGTAATACTCGTCATCTCAAAACATTAAAAAGGTTGAACGGACTCAGATTTGCTGACCAACTGAATTGAATTATTTCATATTGCTAAATTCTCACAAGACACACAATCTCTTTTCTGTTTTCTTGCTTTTAACAATTATTTCTCCTTTCCACTATAGTGAAACCTGTCTATAACGGTCGGCTACGAAAGACAGATAAATTGGCCACTAAATTCAGGTGGCCTTTTTATACAGCGTGGATTTATCAATAGAAAATACTATTTTCGATATGGCAAAAGTGACCATTATAGACAAATAGCCACTTTATAGAGGTGACCGTTATAACAGGGTTGATTGTATGTCAAGAACCATTTATGGTAAGCATACTTTCATGGTATAGGGACTAGGAACAATCTCACAAGCAATTTTGTTTTAGAAAGCCGCATGCTTACACATCTTGAAAGGGAATCAAAGACTGCATTTGATTGTTCAAAAATAAGAAATTATTGATAAAGTTTTGATTACAGAAATCGTGAAATTTTTGAGAAAGTTTGAAAACTTGACATTCACAAGCTTTCTATGGAATGATACATTTTACAGCCTGTTCTCAGACCCTGCGATTCTTCTACAAATATCGAGAGTTGCCATGCACCTTCCACGGAAAAATTTGCCTGACATTTGACTTAACAATATGAAACTCCCTCTATGTTAATTATTAGCGAATAGATGTATAGCGACACATTTTATCGCTAAAATGGTTTTCGAAATAATAGTCTATCTGAATTTCAATTTTTTGGGGATATGACTGTCTTCTTTCCTATGTACACATTCATCGTTCGTAACATGTAAAAGTTGCCCTTGCATGATAAAAAGGAAAAGGCAAAGTTGATTTATTTACGACTTTTTCAATTTGTTACTGCTATTTGACATTTGACAATGTTTACTTCCGTTGAATATGAACGATTCAATGATGAAACTCAGCGGCTGCACGCCTTGCAAAATTTTTACTTCATGGTAAATTATAAGCTGTTTAATTCTTTACGTTACTTTATTCTATTCCTTACTCTATTTTCGCTTCGCTAAGCGGGTTCTATTTTGATTCCGGTTTGATCTAATACAATAGAAAAATTTTGAATGAAGTTTTCAACAAAAACTCGAATGCGCTCCTCTTTTCCTGTGCCAAAGTATACTTACGATTCAACACTAGGCTCACACTCGAAGCCTTTCCTATTTGCTTTCAATAGTATGTAGTTGCCAGTCTTTGGTCCACCTTGCAATGCTTTTTGCAGTAAATATGTGTTTTAATTAATCTAGTTTTGTATAGTATCATCTGCTAAAGCTTCAATAGTATAGTGTTTGTATGACCTATAAACTGTAGACTAAATCTTAACTTTCACTACTTGTTTATTGAAATCTTCAGTCATGATAACCTAAAGTTATTTGAATTATTTTTGAGATCTATATATACATAATCTACCGTTTTACATCTCCTCACAAAATCCATAGTTTATAGAGACTACGGCTAGTCTCTATAAACTATGCAAAATCTTTTCCCCCAACCATCGAGGGAAGCAAAGTTTTGCCGGACCCTAAATCACGTGAATCACGTCTGACTTTTCAGAAGCGTAAGTAGAAGACAACGCAACAAAAGTAGCGTTTCCTACGATAAAAGACAGGTGCTTATATCTGCACAATCCTGTTGGAATGACATCACTATGTATATGGGAGCAAATAGATATATTATTAGATAAATGACAGCAGTGTTGAGTTATCTAGGTACGTTGTTACGTGGTATCACTAACTCTTCTCCATTTGCAACGACCCAAAGAATCATAGCTACTATACCTCCTCCCTGTTAGCAAATGGTATAGCTTACTATAGTATAATATGCAGCAGTGTGCAGTTTCCATTTTAAATAATTTAAATAGGCTTAACGGATGGTAGTTTATTTTAAAGGTATTGGAACATCCTGCATTCAAGGTACGTCACTTGGATTGAATCCAACAATAACAATAGCATATTGGTAGCTTTACCTCCATCTCGTTCCTCCACTTCTTTCGATTATCTACATATAAGGTCAGCTTTTAAACTCATTTGCCACTTGGATTGGAGAGAGGATAGCATGTATTACATCGTTGAAAGAAATTCATTAAACTTTCTTTGCATGTGAAAAGACATATATATTATCGTGTTTAATTACTCAGTGTTATAAATTCCAATTACAGTGTGTCTACATAAGCTGCTCATCACATTGCTTCCATTATAACAAAATTATTGAACTCAGTGCCTTAGCTGCATATAGAGGCACTTCCCCTTTCACGAATATCACACTTTAGTTTACAAGGTTGATAGTTCCACAATTAATGATTAGACTAATTGATAAAAGAGATTTATATAATACGTGTCACATTTCCAAGTTAACAGCACAACATTTATTTCAATTCATTCACACGTACAAATGCTCGAAAGCACAGCTCAATAACTGTTGGTCTTCACGTTTTGATTCTGATTTGGCCGACGAGTCGTTGCTTTTCCTCTGTATTTGCCATTAGTGCGTCCCTGTTTGTAATAGCCAACAGGAAGTTTTTGTCGGCGATTGCTATTGCCTCTTCTCTGCTGTTTGTAACCCGTAGGAAGTTTCTGCTGCGGAATGCTGCCAGGACGTCTCTGTTGGTAATGTCCATTAGGTAGCTTCTGTTGGTAATTGCCGTTAGTACGTCTTTGTTGATAATAACGACGACGATTCAATAGCCACCAAGCTCGTGGGTCATTTTCCTCGTCTGAATCTAAAATACAAATTTATGGATAGCATGATGAAATTTGCTTTTGAATTTTTGTCATTCAAGATCAATTTGACTGGCATTAGAAATCCACTACACTTGTGACAAAACGAGGCTCAATACTTTTTCCTCGAAGTCTGACGAAAGACGACTCTAATATATGCCATAGGAGAATTTGAAGCTTGTGATAGACTTATGTTTTTGACATAGCTATTTATTATACACTTGAATTATTTCGCAAACTTGATATTGATGTAGTAAATACACAAAAGAAATTACCTGGATAATCTAGGGCAGTATCTTCGTCTCTATCATCATCTTCAAGGGCAAATATGTCGTCAGGAATTTCATCGAGTTCCTCTTCGTATCCTCGACTACCATAAACCACCAAAATCAAACCAAAGAAATACAAAGCTATTTGAAATTTCATCTAAAATATGTATAAAAAAAACATTAATTTTGCTGGCTCTAATAGATTTCTCTCGCCTGTGTTGTGGTAAAGACCCTATAGGTTAATGTGAAATGACATAAAGGAATATATTAAAACATCCACTTAATTTATTAGTTGTCATTTCTACACATTCAGGTTGAACTTGAATAAAACAAATTGAGTTATACACCTATTATTTGCCAGTTCAAAATAAACAAATAATGACAAAAAATATCATACCGGTTTCTACCAACAAAACGGTCTTATACGAGTTCGAGTTATCCGGATTGATTATCAGGTTAACACAATTTATACCCTTGCTATCATGGGAACAAAATGCAGCTATGTATTATACTGTAAACGCAATAAATTCATGTAATAATCTCACCACATTCGATTGATAAATTAATACTAATACGTATTCGAAGAAACTCTAACCTTGCTTCGGAGAATTGCGTACGTTAAAAGTATAAACCTTTTTGAGATGCCAGCAATGATCGTGACTTTATTATACCTTTCCTTGTTGTCTTTTCAACTGTGCTCATGTTCTTTCTTCCCCCTCTTTTATATATTACCATCTTAACCGTATAAAATATTTACAACTGAAACGCTACTAAATGAGTAATGTGTCAACAAAGGCGTTGGCAAAATATTATTAACCACTAAATATACATTACAAAATAATACAATTGATTCAAATTAAACCCAGCCGTAATTTAAGATTTTATAGATTGATGGAATTTTCAGAATCTTGTATATATACAGTACGAAACGCAAACGTTGACTGACCCGAAAATCAGAATTTTATAGAAATTCATCTTATTTATGATTTCAAATCTGTTTGAGTTTGGTTTAGAGCGGCTATGAATGTTGCTGTATGAATTGTGTTACAGTAGTAATTAACTAATCTGTTTTAACAATTAAGCTATGAATTAGACCATAAATTGCATCATTACAGCTCTATATCACTACAGGTAATTAATCTCAAAACCATCTTAAGTTTAATGAATTCAATTTCAATAAAAAAAATAATGAATAAAAAGACTTACAAGTCTAAAAACATTACTTAAAAATCCTTTGTAGGAATGTAATTAGTATTGAATTAGCATTATCTTTTTGAGTGGAGGTGGAGCTTATGTACAAATGTAATTTTCATGACCATATTTGCTTGGGGTTTGATACTTGATATTTATTCCCTACGATACGTTGGTGGAATTGGTCTCCTGTAGCACCTGTTTAGTGATATAAGTACGTTGATAAAACTTTTATTTGGGAAGGTTAGTGTAGTACTGAGGAAATTACATAACTTTTGTCCCGTGCCAAATTTGCCAAAGCCTCACAGCACTCGCTCGATCAACAGCAGTAAATAATACCAAGAGTCATATCCGCAAGAGAAACTGCTGAAAAGCAATAGGATAAACAGCTAGTTCTATCCAAATCTGTCATAACGCTATAGAAGGGATATATAATTCTAATGCAAATTCCTGTTTCAGCTATAGCTACATCAACATACTTCAATATATGCCTATGCTGGACAGATTTTTAACAAAAGTGATGTAAAACTGCTTACAAGGAGAAGCCTAAATCTACTCCTACACATGAGTCCCTATACTTGAAAACGACTGGGTGTACAAATATCCGAGCGAGATTTTTTTAAAAACGATAACATTTTTTTACAGTGAAAATTGAATGGACATGTTATAAGGTAGTTGGTTTCGGTAAGGGACAATGGAAAACTAAACAAGATGCTGTACTACAGTCAAGCCCACTTGTGTATATAGACCACTGGGTTAAGATTCGGTAATTCTGACCATTGTATCCTTCAAATACAAACAGGTCTCACACATACACAGGATTCAATATGTTGCAGTACTCATAACGCAATACTGATTTCCTCACTCAGCAAAACGGTAACTGGTATATGCCTATACAACAGTGAAGGTGTGTCAGTGTCCCACTGCAATTGCAAACAGAGGTCAGAAGCTTTGTCTATATTTTTCAATATTTCCGCTCAAAATTTTGATCTTGATTGGTTTGCCCATCAAGAAATGTAGTTGATTTTATACTCTATACGATTAACATCACAGCAAAGGCAATAGAGAAAATCAAAGTTGATGTGATTAAGGAATATTGAGATTTATTCAAAGAAAATCAAAACAGCAGCTTTACATTGTGATTATGTATTCTATGGCATTACAATTACAACATTAGAAAGAAGAAAGCTGCTCCCTTGTTGACTGACCAACGACAGCTTACTTTCCGAAGCGTCTTCGTCGATAAAAGCGTCGTCTTCGGCGGTAGAATATGCGACGACGTCTACGGTAAAATCGACGACGCCGACGAGTGAAGAACCACCAGGCTTTCGGGTCATTTTCATCAGCTGTGATGGAAAAATGAATTGAAAATTAATAATTATGATTTGATATTCCTCATATCATGCCAATTACTTTTCGTAGTGCCCAAAGTCATACAATCATCTAACAACGTTCTTCTCAGGAATATGCTGTGCTGTTAGGTATTGCTTATCTTATGCAATTGGATTGGTTTGTTGCCTGTCATTGAATCTACTCACATAGATATTCCATCAGCCCTTTTGTTACTGAGGGTCACAGCATAGCTTACATTGAAATGCTTTAACGTTAAAGTGGCTTATAATGTTGCATCTAAAATAGTGAGAACTACGTTATGTGAAGTATTACCTAATTTCGTGTTCTCATCATCAAGACCAGTATCTTCATCTTCGTCTGAATCTTCAATCGCAGGTATCTCATCTGGTGTCTCATCATTTTCTTCTTCTCTTATCTGATCATCAGCATTGATATTGAAAAAGAGGCTGAACAACCCCAAAAGCACGAGAAACTTCATCTAAAATACAAATAAGAAACAATCATTATTCACTTCCAGGCTGTACCGAAATGTAACTACACCTTATCGTGCGTAGGTCTTACTATCAATCATGCAATATCTAATGCAATCATAAAACTCAAGATCAAGGTTGTTGCAGATGCACTCTCAATGTTGGAAGTGTGAGCATGATTGATCAGATTCAAAAGAAATACCATACTCAAAAAGCAAACTAATACTTCTTACCTTATACCAGCCTGAGTTATTTGGCAGAACTGGAACTGCCTCAGAAACCTTGGATTTTTATAGTGTTTAGGTATAAAAATAATTCACACAGATTATTCACCGCAATCAATTTAATTGCTAATAAACAGAATAGACAATAATTTATTTAATAGCTCATAAACAGAGCAAAACGATATAATGCATTACTGCCATTATTTACCGTTAATTACCCTACTATTAGAATAACATAAACACACTACATCAAATTGCATTTAGGCGTAAAACTTAGCGAAGATATTTGATTCTTCCACATATGGCTAGCGTCTTGAGATTGATCTATCTTTATGTATTGTATAAGAAATGAAGTCTGAGACACATGCTCCAGTGTTACATATCATTATTACTGCAGAAAGATTCCTCTTTCGGCTCATTGAATTTAATTACTCGTAGAAACTCCTCAACATATAAAAGATAATTAAATCAATCGTAATAAGCTGTACGATAATTCAATTGAATTCTGTCATTCAATTAACAATTATATAGCAACCAAACCTATGAGACCTTGTAAAGACGGAAACTACCTGACTCCCAATTTCATGTTCTCTTTCTTAACCCAAATTCTCAGCCATGTAATTAAGCTTCCCAATAGAGGTTGAAATGCGAGTCCAAAATCTTACTGAAGTTTCCATTGCACTCTAATGAAACATGGATAATATTCGACATTCTTCAAGAATTCCAAAAACTGTAGTTCTTTAAGTGGGTCTTTCTTTTTGTCCCTTTCTGACAAATAAAAATAGTTCACGCTCAATCTGTGTAAAAATATATACTATGGAAAATGAGCAACTGTAAAATACTTGATGACGCTATGTTCTGTGAGTGTTCTAATCAACAAAGTAAGAGATGCTGCTCAATAATTACTATCGAATATTTGGCAATTGACAGTGTAAAATGAGTTCAACCTTTTTGAGTAGAGCCTTCAACTTACAATTTAGCACTGATACAGACTATAGATAATACTATAGCTTATATATTCTTGATTGATAGCCTTATTGCTTTAACAGAATATCAGATTGAGCGTCTCCAATATAATCTAAAACATAGTTACCTGTGAATAACGGTCACCTGGCAAATCAGGCCTATCCACAATGATCATTTCTTAAGCCGCCATTTAAGACTTTTATTCAATTGAACAATGATATTCAAAAACATTGGATATTTGTTTCTTGAATGAGATCATGATGTCAGTTGGAAAAAGACTTTGTCATGATCTTCACTATAGTTCACTTGATGTTTGGCAAGACACCACATGTAGATGTGTACATTTGCTGGTGGAGGTATGTAATGTCAATAATAGGTCTCAAACACTATGAAAGCTAATTGAAAATACAAACTCAAACCAAAAGAGTGTAGCTTAATAGCAAATAATATTTTTGCATGAGAAGGTCAATCAATTCATCTCGCAAAATTCTAATAATTTGGTTATGTAACGAAGTTGGTTCTTCAAATGAAGTGTAAGGCAGGTTAGCTTTGTCTATGGACCAAATGTAGATCTTCTTTCGTGATTTTGTTCCTACTGCCACCCTACAAAGTGTATATTGCTTTGTTTGTTTTTTACTGGCTCCCAAATCTCGACGTCGCTAGAATAAATTTTTTTGTTATCAAGATTTGTTTATACATAATCAACGGTACTTTATCCATTTTCACAACTTGCCTCTTTTGTCATCTCAAATCATAGGAAAAATTTAAGCTACTAGAACAAGAGCACCTATTATCCTTGAGATCATCAACAAAGACCATCAATACAGTTAACAGAAATTAAAACATGTAATAAAGTAGGTAATAATGGTTTCACATTTTATGACATCCCTGAGCTGCGTTCACATTATTCCATTGGTTAACGATAAAGCTTCGCCTCGCTGCGTCTAGTATTAAAACCGTAAAATTGACCGGCAGCCTCTGCGCTTTGAAACCTGGACCGTTATACCAAGTAGGACGCAACGTCATAGAAAAGATGCGGTGCGTGGATTTGATTTCAATGGAATCCGAAACTACATCGAGTCAGCTCAGTTATTTCATGTGTTTCTTGTAACCTTTGAAAGCTAAAAGCTTGCTCAGTTCATAGCAGTACCACTGACCTCAATTCTAAGCACCAATTGCATAAGGTTCATGTTGAATATGCCTTAGTCCGGAACAAGTCCGGAACAGACAAGGTGCCTCTATTTCTGCATAACATTTTTATTTGATTTGTATCTTTACAATTTCAAATGACAGCAATGCTTGACGTTTTTTACTCTACGTGATGAGTAACATATATTAATGTCATCGTTTGGCAATTGATATTGACCAGAGGTAATCACACGGTTTTATATACGCGGTTTAGGGTAGTTGCATGGGAATTGGGATCGTGTTGGGTCAGCTCGGTTCTGTGGATGAACCGATTCAAAAGGATACCCTTTGTTTCTGCCATTTGCGATTTGCATTTTTCCTCAATCCGGTTTCGTTATAAGTTGAAGCTGTTCATTGCTTCCTTAATATGCCCTTTTGAGAATTCACATTCAACGAAGCAAATCTGTATTGTTTCAGCTTTTAAGCTTTTTTTCATATCAGCTTTTAAGCGTGCGCTTACACATCTTATGTTAACTAAGTCTGGTAATTACACTACGTAAAAAATAATTTTAATCTCCATAATAGAGTCAGCGCAATTATTGCCTTCTGTATGTTAATTATTTTGCAAATATTTTTTAATTTTTAAATACACATATATATATAACGTATAACAAGAGAAGAATGTTGAAGCAGCTCGAGGCTGACCCATGATGGGAAATCATTCTTTTTACTCACATTTGTATTGTGTGTGTGTTTCATGGTTGATGTTTTTAAGTGATCTCAAGAAAAGGGATTCCTGTCGACGTAGCGCGATTTGCTACTTTGATTTAAGATGACAGTGACAGGTGTTATCAACGGAAATAGAATAGGAAAATTACAGCACAGTTGAACAGCAATTGTAGAAATTTACAAAATTAAACATTTTTTGGAGTTGAAAAACTGAATTTACTGAGAAAATTCAATAAGTCATAAGCAGGTTGTATCTCGCTTGTCATTTATTTCAAAGAAGCAAGAAAACAATCTTTATATTTTTTTATACATTCCCGGGGGGGGTAACTTCCATATGTTCGGTAGTCGGGGACGTTCAAATATTAAAGGGTGGTTTTTTGTGGCTGATCAATTTTTTGGGGCTTACATTTTGATTTTCTTCACGTTTTGGGGCATATTTTTTTGAGAATTTTGTAAATTTTTTGGGGTATTCTCCTTGTTTAACTACAACGTTAATTTATTTTTAGGGTATAAATTTGGACTGAAAATGTTTTTTAGGGTTAGGTAGTCTGATGATCATTCGAACACCCCCCCCCCCTCATGCTGCAATGGAAGTTACCCCCCGGGTATACATTATGTGAAAGTAAAAATTGACTTGAATTTTGCTCAGAGAATCGACTTATGCTTCGTAATACTCGACAAAATATTACCCGAACCTGATTGATGATACCGAAAATTCAACATTTTAATAAAAGTCATCTCATGTATAAGTGCAAGTTAAAGTACTATATTATCAACCGAATATGGACAATAACGTTTACGCAGAAACTCTAATAGTTATGAAAGGAGTGACATTCTCATTTAATGGTAACTGTATAATTTCAATGGTTTTCAATTCTCATGGTAGTATTGGGAAGCCCTGGGGAAAGGCTGTTTCAAAGGGAAAATGATAATTTCGCC
The DNA here is from genome assembly GCA_025505365.1 of Haliclystus inabai. Classification (NCBI taxonomy): domain Eukaryota; kingdom Metazoa; phylum Cnidaria; class Staurozoa; order Stauromedusae; family Haliclystidae; genus Haliclystus; species Haliclystus inabai. Next base: position 14,748 of record JANVCG010070114.1, read on the forward strand.
AAAACACTAAGAGACACTATACAGCAATTGATTGAAAGAAGATAGGTAATCTTGACAAATTGAATAATACCGTTCTTTAATATAGTAGATGCTTAACTTTGAACGTTAATAGAGCGGTACGGGGTATGGATTTGTCATGTGACTCCTTTTCTCTGTCGTGTGTCTTTATTCTGTTTTCCAAAACGGATTTTTATCTATTACAATATTATTCTTTTGCAGTACTTGTAGTTTTTTAAATGATCGTTTCCAGCTTCAAATCAATAAGCTGTTCAAGATTTGTGCTTGAGAAGCAATAATGTCTTACATATAATTTTGTAGTTATAAGTGTAACTCAAAAATGAGGCAAGGCCTTTCGTGTAACTCAGAGTTTCATGCTTTCGCAATCATCAGACACTAATTTTGTAGTTATTTACTTTCTAATGTAATTTCTTTATCAATTTTCTACTAAGTGAAATCTTCAAGAATGATAAATACAAAATCAAACATGAGATAAATACGGCACTTTTGAGATGCAAATAGTACATTTGTTCTTAGCATTACAATACAAAGGAAGTTACGAAAATAGACGTGACTTGAACGAATCCGTTTGCGTATTGAGTATTGTGGCAAGGTCCACCCAATTGCTTATTTATCTCATATTTAATTTTTTATTTATCAAACCTGAAGATTTCACTAAGTAAAGATAAGGAAATGCTGTGAAATTCAGTGTTTTCTCTTGCTGTCCTTTATTACAAATCTAATAAGTAAGAATTCATTATTCATTTTCAATTGAACAATAGAAAGATTTGCTTACAAACATACATTTACTGAGCTCATTCTGAGATACATTAAACAACCGGTCAGGAGGCAAAATTATTCCTCCCATTATAGGATAATAACAATGGTTCTTTGTTTCAATGTTTTGTCTGCCAAAATCTTCCCGTTACTCTCTCACGTATATATGTTCTTGAGCTTCAAAAAAGATATTTAAATGGTATATTTATAGAATAAATGTTTGATTATTCCTTTTGTCCTCTGAGAGTACAGAGTATAGAGAGGAAGAATTTTATTCCATTGAGTCTATATATACTACAAAGAATAATGCCGTTACTTGAGTGTGACTCATTAATTCAGAACTTATTAGGAATAATATACTCTGCTAAAGAACAGATAGTTTGGAAATTGTTTCTAGTCCCTGTATGAGATATGTAAAGAAAGCATAGGTCAAGAATCCCGTCCAGAATTAAATAAGGTGAGATCTATATAATTAAAATAATTGTACAACAGACGTGAAGAATCTCCTCCCGTTCGAACAATATTACACACATTTATTCTTGTTCATGCATAAAATTCATTGTTTTACATCCTGCATTGCCTGTGCGTAATTGCTCAGTTGGAATTCGTAGTGTAGCATATATTTACTATATTGGTCTAGGTGCAACACTATAAAAACAGATCGCAGATGAAACTTTTCATTCAGCTCAAAGGTCACAACAAGACAACTGCAAATCAAAAGTAAAGGTGAGGGGAATAGAGTTTTAGATTTTGCAGTGTTGTTTATGGAAATCTACAATATAAAAAGGCTCTCAAACAGCATATACTGGACTATATAATCTGTATGCAATTGCTGGCTTCGCTCTGAATTAATTCATATAATTATGTCCATTGATCCCACCTAGACAAATTACAATCTCATCCACAGCAATTAGACTCCATTCTAATTTTATTGAATATCTTTTAGATGAAGTTTTTATTACTGACTCTACTTGGGTTGTTTTTGATTGCTAATGCAAGAACAAGCTCAGATCATCACGATGAAGAAGAAGATGAATCAGATGACAACATCGATGAAATGTACAGCGATGAAGGTAAGAAAATATTGATTTTGGCTGACGAGACCAGTGTCTTTATTCGATTATTAATTAACATCGTTTACGTCGAAGCAGGAAAATAATTCAACAAATGTATAATAGATTATCCCTTGCCTTGACTTGTGAAAGTATAATAAGAGCCGTGGCTCCGTGTCCGTGACACGGCCGTAACTTTTCGGTTTTTGTAGGAGGGGGAGGCTGCCGGATCAGCCCGACAAAAAGTGAACTTTTCTAGACGTTGCCCGAAAATTCGTAATAGGATAAATTTACATACTTTTCCGACAAAAGCACGTTTTTCCGAAAAAAAGGCCCGCATTTAGGATGAACACTTGCTTTGATGGGGTTTCACACCCCCAACCCCCCCCCCCGGGATTTACGGCCATGGTCCGTGTTGTGTTGTTGGGATATCATTGGACCTCGATTCGAAGTATCTTGGCATCCACTCTTTGCCGAGTAACTATTGGTTGGTGTCAGGAAGAGCATCAGTCAACAATATTCACGTATATGCTACCTTATTATATGATACAAGCCTTCGGCTTGCGGGCTGCGCCCGGGGCTGTCAGCCTTCGGCTTCCCCTATAGGTCGCTTCGCTCCCTCAAATTGTCTTTAGTAAAATCTTTCAGAGATAATTTCATCCCAATAAAGTAAAAATGGCTATGAAAATAAAGTGAAAAAGATGCATAGCAATATCAATATTGAAGTTCAATTTTGATCATCAATTCTTACACATTTGTGAAGCATAGTA
>JANVCG010070336.1:0-17324 GCA_025505365.1 Haliclystus inabai
GTTGTTTTTCTCGTGCCCTCGCGTGCCTCAAATTTTGAATACCAGAAGCTCGATCCAGTCTTTATACAGATCAGTGGGATACCCTCGTAGACTACGGTAAGTCCACCGAAAAGTTGCTAAAAACCGTTGTTTGAAAAGTTACATCATCTATTGTGAGCATGTGTTGGTGAATTTGCTTATATATGTATAAAAGAAGTAGACTTCCTGCAAGACCTATTTATATTTTAATAATTGCTTCGTACCATTCTCAATTGAGATGATTACCATTGTGTTACATTGAATGCATCACAGATACACATTTACTTCAGCATTTGCATACAACACCTGAAATAAGGATTTCGATTGCATACTCTGGGGCAGAGGCTTCAGGAGTTTGAGTTCTTACTTAGACTCTGACTCCGACAAAACTCCTGGTGGATCAATTTGACTCCGACTCCGACTAAAAAGAAAACAGACAATCAAACTCAAACTCTGACTCCTGATCTTGATTAATTCTGTTATTTTCTGTTTAAAATCTGGAAAATGTAAAGGAATGGGGCTCCATTTCAGTTATTATATTGCAATAAATTGAAGTAAGGATTCCGGCTCCTGTTGAAATGTTGAAAATCCTGCAGGAGTCAGAGTTTCACTAGAGTTCTTGTACCCCTCTGCTCTGGGGGGATTTTTAGTGATGATATCCCAATTTCAGCTTTTGGGAACATAAGTTTACACAGAGAAATTTTAATGTCATCCTTACATATAAGAGAGAGAAGCAACTATGTAAAATAAATCATTGGATAGATTGATATATACACGCAATACTTCATAGAAAATTGCAGACTTTTACAGTGTAAGGAATTTCAAGTCAGGCAAATTTAATCAGTAATGATGACGAATTAATACAAAAATACGATGTTCAGTAGCAGCATATTATAAAATTGAGTAAATTAAGTAAAGTCTTAATTTAAGAACGACAGATTGAAGAAAGAGAGAGTGTCATTCTCTTTATCAAAATTAGAACTAGAACGAAACTAGATAGCCTTTGTATTTAGCCTGGATATCATAACTGGCTATGTTGAACAATTAATCTTGAAAAGATTATTGTTCAGCTAAAAGAAGTTTTACTAGATTCCATTTCTTCATGAAACTGACGGTTTGTGTGAGTGTATGTATACAGAAATCAACAATGCAATTCTACATAAAGATTTCACACATCGCTGTCTTTGAAGTAAAACATTGAGTTTATAAAATTTTCGTTTCAAATGAGCTTAAATAATTTTACTCTTTCCTGTACACAGCATTTGGATGATACAGCACAATGTATTCAAAGAATCATTGCAACTGTCGGATATTAATTAAAATCTTTTAAAAGAAGTCATGCACATGAAACTTCATTGCAGCGATATTGTTGAGTCTTCTAGGGTCAACGACGGCTATAGTTTAGCCATATATAACTGCAACTTGTTGAGCTGAAATTCTAATAAATTAATTCTCAAAATGAATTTCACTCATTGAGTGTAACTTGTTTCTAGTAAAAACTAGTTTTCAATCTAATAAGACGCTGCAAAACACTCGCTATCCAAAATATGATTTTCATATAGAGAAGAAAATATAATCAAAAATATCATTGCAAAATTAGGAAGCAAATGAGAGAAATTTCATTACATCAATCACTATAAATAACTCGTAACTAGACTCGATCTTATGCTCGATATCCATAAAACAAGCATTAATTACATCCATGCAATCATAAGGCCTTGACATCAGAGATTTTTTAAATGAAGCCTCCAAAACACTTGAGCATTGTTTTTCAAGTAAAATTTACCTTAATAATTGTAGCTTGTTGATCCTCCACGACCTTAAACATTTGTTTTCAAATTTATTTCGCAGTGCCCTATTTAGGCACTGTTATCACGCTGTTAATCTGATCCATTTCCAAATCATTGAGTAAGATTTTACATTGATTGAATTGGGAAAAGACATACATTAAAAACAGATTTGAAATAACAGTATCGCAAGCGTGGAAGCAATTGTCAAGCATATTCATGGTACTAAGCTTGCATTGTATATTATTTCCTCATGTTTTTCCAAATTGAGGCATGAACCGTAGAACAGCGGGTATTTAATGAAAATGTTATTGTTCTGCCTACATTCTCTTTGTACATCTGTAGATAGAGCGACTAGACAGTAACAGCACATCATCATCATCATCATCATCAACATCATCATAATCATCATCATCATCACTGTACAGAGAGACATTATGTGGAAATTGCTATGTGTTAAAAAAAAACTCTAGTAAGGTTGCTGTTATAAGTCGGGAATTTCTCCTCTCCAAATTGACGTAAAATTAAACATGATAAAATTGCTCCAGAATGATAAATTCAAAAAAACATCTCTCCTAGAGCGAACAAGTCCTAGAGAAATCATCTAGCTCATGGTTAGGAAAAGTTCAAATTCATTTGAAAGAATTTGGAATAAGCTTGCGACTATTAATCTCAAAAGAAACTAACACGAAATATAGCCAAATAAAAATAATTAACGCAATAAAAAAAACAATTAATTGACAAATTTCAACTAGAATTTGAACAAGCACATTTAAATAACAACACAATAGCTCAATCAAATCAATTAAAATTTTACAAAACTATGAAAAATAAATTCGAGTTCGAGAATTATTTGCTACTACCAAGCAAGAAAACAAGGATAGCAATAACGCAAATCAGAATCAGTGCCTACAAGCTTGGAGTGCAGACCAGTCGATATTATAACGTTCCCTACAATGAAAGGTTTTGCCCCTATTGCGAAACAGAATACATTGCTCTTTTTCTGCAGAATTAATAATGATCTGAGAGTAACATTTTTTGACGACTTACAGAAATTGCATCGCACTCTTAAAACAATGTCAGATGTGGATAGAGTGCAACTGTTATTCTCCCAGTCATCATTGCAAATTATCAAACTTTTGGGAAACTTCATCTGTAATCGTTGCAAAATGTATTCACTATGTATGCATTCTCGTAGTATATCTTAATTGGAATACCAAATGATTAAAAAAGTAATAATAATCAGTCGGTGCTTCAACTAAAGATATAGTTACTAGCAAAAAGCCTGCCTTCCGCAGCGTTTTGCTAGCTCCTGCGGAGGACATGGGCCTTCGGCCCAACTCAGTGTGTTTTCAGAATTTTCCCAAAGACGATGACAGTCACCGTCTTCAAGTCCAGGGATGAATATATCATAAAATTGGCTCATTGCCACTACCGTATACTGATACTAATGTCCTATAAATATATTTTATTGAAATAGAATTGAGCAGGCGCTAATAAAATAGCTATCGCACTTTCTATCCCGCTAATGGTCGAATGTTGGTTTAATCTTCTTCTTCTAAAAACACGATATATGGCGGTGCAATCCTCTTGACTCATATCTCCATTTGAAAGCATTACAATGTTTACAGACTGTATCACAATCTTCCAATTTTCACCATCGGATGGTCACTGTAGTTGGTTGTTAGACTGCATGAGTATGCAGTGTTATCGAGATTTGGGATCGTATTTGAAATTGAGCCTGCCTCAGGGGCGTGAATTAAAAATAATGCTAGTGGCGTGTCTCGAAAAATTGACCCAATTCTGTACGAATATTTTTCCAGTTTAATTGTGTTTTCAATGTTTGTGTATATTCAAAACTATGAACAAGACAAATACCTGTTAATTTTGATCATACTAGAACTGGTAGACTATTTCGACTTTATATTATATCAAAAGTTTTTTCATGCCAAATGATATTATTTCTCATTTATCAATCAAAAATTAGGAAAAAAAACAGGAAAAAGTTGACTGGCTCTAAAATAAAGTTAAATCAATGAGGGTTTAAACACTCCACACACCCCTTATTTTGCGGCCCTGTTTGCACTGTTAGTAATATTTGACGTTTATCTGGTTCGAGCTACTCTCCATGAATTTCGAGAGTCTCTTGGTAACTTTTATGTCAGAAGTGGCATAACCTTACAATAAACGAAAGATTAGAAATCACTGAAAAAGGGCAAAACTACCAAACCGCACAGTGTTCGTTACAGTGCAGAAAAATTCATCTTAAAATGCAATCTGTTCAGTTAATTATATTCGTTCTTTTCATAAACGTGCAATCTCAATGCGAGAAACACATAAATCATTCGGTAAATATTTATATCTACATGTTTTCAAATATCTTATCCATAACAAATTTACTCTCCTTGGATTTCGATAGTCTCTTGATAACTTAGATGCCGCTCATGGCATAAACCTTCCAATAAACGACAGATTATAGAAATCACTGAAAAAGGGCAAAACTACCAAACCGCGCAGTGTCGTTACAGTGCAGAAAAATCCATCTTAAAATGCCATCTGTTCAATTAATTTTATTCATTCTTTTCAGAATATTGCAATCTCAATGCGAGAAACTCATGAATCATTTGATAAAGAATTTCATCTACATGTTTTCAGATATCTTATTCATAACGAATTTCCAAAAGTTCTAACTAAACATACTGACCATCAAATGCCAACCGAAAATTCAAAATGTAAGCAAGCATATGTAGTTTAGAAATTTGATCTGCATACAGGCTAGATAGACACCAGAAACATTTTAGATGCCTGAACCCGCATGCCTAAACAACGTTTCTTTCGATGTTCTGTTCACTATTGCATTAACTATCCCCTCTTTGCTTTCTCGATTCTTCCGATTTAGTTTAACATGAAAACAAAATGAGGAGGAAAGGTGAAAACTGTGAAGCGATAATGGCTTGATTAAAAACAATCAAAATTTAATAATTTAAAAAGTAAACAATGAACTGAGCCGATGAATTGATGCGATGCACGGGGTTCGCTGAGCAGAGCTGTGCAAGTTCGCATTGCCCGAATGGCGGTGTTCAGTCGTGTCAGTTCAATGATTCGGCCAACATAAATTTTGTTTTCCACATGAAATCGACGAAAAAACAGACCGGGAAACATAGCCTATGTTCAAACCAAGAGTATGAGCTCTCGGATGATGTATGATATATGAAAATCATTCGAATATTTTTTGAGACTAGCGGGAACAAAATTTTGAAGGTCTCTTTTATATAAAGTAGTGAGATGAGATATTATCATGTTGATTAATTAGAAAATAGTAAGTATAAATGCATATTCATATAAAAACCAATTTGTCACAAATCCTGTATCTACAATGAGAATATTTGACGATAAATTCAATCAAACAATTAATCATCATCATATCTATTTTACACGAATTAAATCACGCCATGAATCCATATAAAAACAAATATAGGAATATAATAATATCAAATTGAATCTCACCAAATAGATCGGAAACCTTACCGGAAGCAAATGAGCTACACACTCATTTTAAGAAGCTTCATGTAGACCAAAACAGTGAAATTGATATTGACAATACATTACTGCAAAATCAGTCTCCATTTGATATGAATTCTATGAGATACTTCAATAGAGGTATAGACAGTAATGAGACTATTTACGCTTTAAAAGTTCTTGAGCAAAAAAAGTCACCTGGCAGAGATGGACTATTAGCAGAAATGATTCCTTCTGATGAATTTATTAATGTATATAAAAGCTTATTTAATCAAATTTTCCAATCCAGTTATTTACCAGCTCCCTGGAAAGAATCCTTAATTTTACCGCTTTTTAAATCTGGAGACAAATTGAATTCGTCAAACTACTGAGGAATCAGTCTCACAAGCATTCTAGGTAAACTGTTTTGCATCATTCTTAATGAGAGACTAACAAAATTTCTTGATCAAAATGAGGTTATTCATGAGTCATTTTATTTTGATTTGGTTTCCAACAGTCTGATCGTGACCCTGGTAGTTCAATTTAATAGCTCTAAGTGATACTGTGATTACTCAATCTTGAAAAACATACATGTTTCCTCCTTTTAAGCGATTAATGTTTTACATGGCAATGTTTTCGAGCCTCTTTCAGTCCAAATTGAACATTTTATATTCAAACTCATTTTGTTGCTCAACAAAATCTCATACACAGTTGTGGCAATGACATTGTAAAAAGATCACGTTCCACTGTCCCGTGTTGGACTGGAAGGATCCAATTAGAGGTTGAATTCTACTCAAATAAACTGTGTGCAGGCGAAACGGGTAATTGATGAATTGTGAATTAGAATTAATTACTGAAATGAGGCTTATGATTTGGTCATTTTAGAATCTTATAGATTGTGTCACTGAAGTAGCAGTCCTCCAATGCCGAGTTGTTGGAAAATAATCGTTCTGATTTACGGTCTTTGTATATATTCTTGTTCTGAAATTTACAAATGTGAGAAAACTAGGCTCATACTTATATTTATAACCAGAGGCGATGAATTTATTTTTGATACAAAAACTAAAATTGATTCAGAACAAGGTTCACGGAGAAGTCAAACAATGAATTCGTTTCACCCTGGGTTCGAGAATCAAATTTAGCTATACACAAAATGTTTTTCAAAAAATTTTTAATTGGAGAACATGAAACTTGATCAAGCATTCAATTCTTCTTCAATTTCAGAATAAAAATCAATATTAGAATATTGGGCGTGGTCAAAGGTCTAGGTAAAATTTTCACATAACAAAGTAAATCTTTTATTGAGAGTTCTGTGAAATGTTGAAAAAAACAGTTGATTGTATGTGGTTTGAACTAGGGTTTTGTGCTATTTTAAGGGTGCCGTAGAAAGATTTGCAATACTATATGTAATGCGCAGGAGTGAAACAAGATTTATAGCAAGAAAAAACTCAAAAATACTAATCAACCACTGAAAATTTTTTTACATCAATGCGATAGTCTGGCAATCATATTCATGGCACAGAATTTTCAAAACCCGCCTAGATATGTGAAAATACTTGGTATATATATGATAGCTATAAATCCGACTGAAAATCGGGGGAGAGTAACATCAGATCACTGAACCTAATAAGTTCTGAGGCTGGATTTTAACGACTTTAACAAATTTTAAAAACATGTAATCCTTTAATAATTGCGTTAAGGTGTTGAAAGAAGATATGTCTACATTCCATAGTTCAACTTGATGGGATTTTGGAAAATTATCAGTATAAATTCATTTTCATGTAATCAATCAATCAATCAATCAATCAATCAATCAATCAATCAATCAATCAATCGATCAATCAATCAATCAATCAATCAATCAATCAATCAATCGATATAAAGTGGTAATTTATTTTTCAAGATTGTTTAGAATAAAAGCAATTGTGAACCAGATCACTACTTACATTTGAAATTATTTCTCTTTGATTCAAATATCAAAGGGAACTTTTCATTTAATGTATACAAAGATATTGCATGAAATTGATGACAACTTTTGTTTCCAATGTGACATTCCTCAGATAGCAATGTGTGCGTGATACGAACTATTGTTTGATTTGATTGAGTTTGAGTAATGCTCAAGTAGACCATAGTTTATAGAGATAGATGGTTATGAAGGTCGGCGAAAATCAAAGACCGTGCGCCTTGGTTCTACTTTGGAGGTTGAGTGCACCGTCTCATCAAATTTACCCTGCAATTGGAAATCTTTCACTTACGGTTTGACTACGAAAAGTGATGGATGTGGTAACTTGAAAATCCTTTCTTTTTTTTTCATTGGTTCCAAGCCAATTCTGGACAAACCAGGGGATGATGAAGTGATTCAGTATGTCAATAAAATTTTTTTGAGAAGGTTAGTAAATTATTTATACTTATAATATCAATTTCAACTCCTTTATTCGATAAAATTCCGCGTTGTCTTGGCTGTTCTGCATTTCGAAATATAATGTTCCTTGTCTATTGATTTGCTTTCTGAATTAGTTGCTGGACATTATCTCAGTAGCAATAACAAAATTGTATTATAATCAGAGTTTATTTGAAATAGTATTTGCTCATTTTTCTAGGCTGGAACTCAATTTTTGACATTGAACCTGTTTCCCAGGCGCCAAATTGTTGCTGGCGTTAAATGCACATCGAGACGTGGCATTTAAACTCAAAAAATTCATCTTCTCAGTCAAATTATTACACAAATTTTCCATTAAACATTATGATAATATTATCAAGAACTGGATTGATTTTACCCCTTGTTTCTTTGGAAAAGTAAAAGCCAGTTGTAGTAACATAAACAACGACGAAATGGTCTTCACTTAGCACACGCGGATTGAAAATACTGAATTTACCCAAAGACGTTGAGGATGGACCGAAGAATACAACACTATCCATTACATTTATTGCTATTTTGTTGAATAGAACCTATTGATAAATAAAGATCGTCAAAGGTTAGGAAGAAGAAGTGTACTTTGAAAGGCTAAAATCAACAGCAGAACACTGCGTGGCGGACACATGGTCAGAGGCCGCTTGAACGTGAAGGGTAAATAATGTAGAGGATACTGATACCATTTGCTTGCTACCCAATTTTGTAAATTCTTTTTACATTGTGATTCATTTTTCTTAGAAACATTTGAGCTAATGTATCGTTCGTTTGATTATAATTGTAAGAACTTCTTACATTGCTGCTGATCTTGCCGGCTCATAAAACAACACGCAAATCGCGACAAGCAGTTGATTCTGAGTTTTGTGATCTAATTTCCAAAGAGCAATTGTTTGAAATTGTACTTTAATTAATGCTTTAAATTCTTTTCAATTCAAAGTTTTACATTCTTGCTGTATTTAGAGGCGCTTGCATTTGCTTGAGTTTATTCAAAATACAGATCAGCTCAAGTAGTTTATGTTTTTACCTTAGTACATTTATCAAAGCTCAAGTACACGGGCAGACGTTACTTCTATGATAAAGTGGAAATGCAAGTTTATCGATAATTATTCCCAAATTTTATTAGCAATAAACTGTATACGGCATGTTACTTCTCAAAGCAAAGTTGCAAGCAGTAATTCGACGCTCCAAGCCCTCACTGAGACTCTGTTTGCATAGCGTGAACTTGGAATACAGTTTTTACAGTATTCACGATTCTCAAATGACATATTTTACTTGGTACTTTATTGTTGATTTTGATTTTAAACATGATTTTGTGGTATTTGAAATAAAAACACTCCTATGTATTTTTTTATATTTCTCATGTGGAACAACACATAACTCAAATCTGCTACCAAACGCTGTTGGTAGGGTGAATCTGAAATGTGACTTTTATTCAGTAGATATTTGTCAATTTTTTTTTTACTTTCAATTATATGATTATGTATGCATTCCAATAGATGTTTCCATAGCCAGACTAAACAATTTCAGACTAGAAAGTATTTTTTTAGATTCTCATGTTGAGACAACCCGGTGATCAAACCATGGTCAGGCGCTGTTGGTAGGGTGAATCTAAAATGCAATTTCGATTCTGCAGTTATTCGTTGATTTGATTTTACCTTCGATTTTATGATTTTTTATGCATTGTAATAGATGTTCCCATATCAAAACTGAAAATTTTCTAACTAGAAAGTATTTTATTTAATTTTTATGTTGCGGCAACGCTGCAGTACAAACATGGTCAAATGCTGTTTGTAGGGTAAACAAAAATAGAACGATTGCAGGGTAGACGTGACGTCAGAAGCGAAATAGCGTGACGAAGAGTTAAGGTGTCACCCCCTGCAGAGCTTCCTAACCATGTATCTCTATAAACTATGAGTAGACTCTACCCTGTTTAGTTCAAATGTGAACATGAGTAAGGGTCAATCATAGGGTAGTTTAGCAGAAGCCAGTTGATTTTGCAAAATTAGACACCAATGGCATTTCAATAAAAATATAGTCGGATTTTTCTACGCTATCAGAAAAATATTTGACTTATTTCTAGATTGTTCTGCTGATAATTATTATTTCAACATTTTCAAATTTGTTAATAGACCTTGACTGGCTTAGAGTGAGGTTGTAATGCCACAGTATCTCAGGTAGAATTTAGAACTTTAGAAATGTCAAAAAATATTTGAGACGTATAAAACGTTTCTTTATACAGTAGTAACAATTTAAGGTAAAAAAATTAGTCACATAATCATGATGGAGACGTCATTTGCACACGCAAGTTTCTCAAGAGGTTTTTACCATAATGGTGAGGGCTTCTAGAGTTGAATTCTCAAAGAATTGAATTCCTTATAGAAAATCCAAGGTGACTAATCAATCAAAATAGGATTGAAATTGTCTGATGAATGCTGATATTTATCCCCGAACTTGGATCAACCCTTCAATAAATATAAACATAACGATTATATATTAATAAAAAAATGTCTTCCTCCATCTCAAATTTTATTTGTTGTGAAATCAAGTGTAAGCTACAATTAGGTTTCAACCAATTTCCATAATGCATTGATCAGTGATCACACATAATTGTTTATTCGGTTCCTATGGTATTTTCAGTCAATGTTGCATTTTATCACCGTCAGAGTAAAACCGTCTGAAAATGAAGTTTGACTTAGGTGTTCAAATACAATCATTAAATAAAGCATTTGAAAGAAAAAAAGGTAGCCATCCCATACAGCAATATGATCTATGCTATGCAGATTACTGCTCAATAAATTGTAAAACAAATTCAAGATAATCTAAAAAATCACATTAAGGTGTAAACGCATTAAGGTTGCAATGGATTTAATGCACAATCAGAGAAGTGAACCTCAGCTGCAAAATAATAACTTTCAGCATGCAGTAGCCATAAAATTGCAACAGTTGAGACACAAGGAGAGGATAAACCAAGTAATACTCTTGTCACAGCTTATTAGCTCTATATTTTTCAGTAACAATATTGTCTATCATATCCATTATCCAGTGACTAGAACTGTAACATAGCAGGAGCTAAAAAGCAGAATTTTTTGATAATGAAATACGTTGGAGGCAATAAATATTTCGGAGGAGCTTCAGCTTTACTGCTATCTAGATCATGTAGCCGTATTAGCCTGCTGTCTCACGCATACAGACTTCATAGTGTTAATTCACAAGCAATGGCCAAGTGCGGAAATGCATATCTATTTTTTTTTTGAATGGCTATATTATTTATCGATAGAAATTGAGTTTCATCTATTACAAAGTTATTAAGATTCTTACTTCATTCATGAAGAAAATAGACTACGGAAATTTTCTATTTTACTATTGGATAATTATGGATTGAGAGTATACTAGAGGCCTTCAACAATTTTTCATTGATGGCAGATTAGAAGTAGATGGCTTAATGGATTGATTCTTTGCAACCTTAATCTTATTACATTCATATCATCAATTTGAGAAATATTGCTATTGCTATTGGAATTACAATTATGTCATTCAAGGTGGATTTTTACTGTCATTTTTTCAGGCTATGCAGATAAGGAAAATAATTGCGCTTGCAGAGTAATAATACGTGGAATAGCTACTTTGAAACTTCGAAAAGATCAACCGATGAGCTAACTTGAAAAATGATTGAATCTGAAGGCTTACAGTTTGATATCTTATTATCTTGCATCTTTTATCTAAGATTTATTACGTTTCTTGTCTGTAGATGTTTCATGTTATCCAGCCCAACGATGGGGTGCTTGTCAAGACTGTGGAGCAAGTGCTGTACAGTTTGCAAATGTGAAATGTAGATCATCTGGAACTCACACTCATTATTTTCGATATCGATATTGCCTCGGAATGGTACAACAAAGCTGCAATGCGAACTGCAAATCAGGTAATTAAATCATGATCGATAGAACATTGTAAATACCTGTAGAACTACACAAAGAATTGGTTAAAGTTCATGTAAAACTATTGACCAAGTCACTTTTCACCTTGCAACATTACCTTTTGATGAAAATTAAATGCGTAGTGTAGTGTAGTATACGCTTACATTACAATTACGGTTGTGTCTATTCCAAAACTTCAAAGCCCCACTCACTATTGTGCGGTTTAGAGTCAACCTTCGTAGCATTGAGTTAATTATTGCTCTACTATATGTACGCGTCGTAATTTTCATATATTGTTTTGTGTTTCTTGCCAAGTTTTTGCACAAAAGTTCCTAGTTTCTTGCTCTATATAAAACCGGAATCATAAGTTTGCATTGAAGATACAGCAATTGGTGACAAAGATGATGGTATTTGCAATATTCTTAAATTGTTTAAGCAATAATTACGTCCCTGACGCATGAATATATTGGAATTTTAGTCTCAAGGAACGGTCACTCAAGCAATACAGGAAAGAACTACGTAAGAAAAGACAAAATTTGTTTAATTAATTTGGCACTTGGTACAGGAGCAATGATCTAGAAACTGGAAACATCAAGAAATGTATAGTGCTTTCACGGAAAATAGTATACTCTTCAAAATATAGGCAAGAGAATTCTGGCTAGTGAATAAACGAGTCTAGTGAATTCGTTAGGGAGCCGCTATGTGAGTAAAATTGATTGTGAATTTTGCAACTACTATACCGTGCTAATGATGAAGAATATTGTGTGGCTGTCGTTAGAACTTGCAGTACCAGTAGTGTAATTTGATTTTTAAAGCTCTTTTTGCTCTGAAAAGCGAATCAGAAGCCTTCAAAGGAAAGATACGGACCGTCAGATTTATTCAAGATGATTGTTCTAGTAATACCCAAATCGAGCTTTGGAATTAAGAAAAAAAAAGTGGAAGACAGCTCTATATTTGTTTTATAAAGAACACAGCCTGCTTATTTTGCTAATACTGTAGTGGGACGTAGATCTACATTGCCTACAGCTTTCGCTGATATGGCGCCAAAATAGAGACCTAGCAGGAGCGCAGATTTTTAATAGATACACGCTTTAAAATTGCCAAAACTTTAATAGGCTGAAATACAATTCTCTGGATCTGAGCTCAATGTAATATAATAATAATAATCTAACAAACATTACATGGAAACTAAGAACTAACCTATTCAGAATAGAGGTTGGATAGTTCAAATATTTTCTTGAATTACATTGCGACGGTCAGAGTTAATTAAACAGTTTGTAAACATTGTTGCACATAATGTTGACGATGCAGAAATGTCCACTATTAACAACCAGTCTGTCGGTTTGAAGATTCGATATATTCATTAGTCCTCTCACTATCATTTACTCTTGCAACTGTAGTGGTTTATGAATTACAAGCCTTCGGCTTGGGAGCTTCCCTAAGGGCAGTAAGCCTTCGGTTTCAACTAGGAGGTTGCTTCGTTCCCTCCAATTATCGGCAGTATAAATCTTATCAATTTTCAACTCAATCAAGAAGAAAGTGTTAAGGAAATAAATTTAAAGAAGAACACTTAATAATACTAATAATGCATTTCGAATTTTGAATATACATTCCTTAATAATAGCCAAGCATAGTAGAAAGAGCTGCTACAATACTTCAAATCTATATGAAATAGCTTTTAGCAACCCTTTTGAAATGTCCTATGTCCGGATTCTTAGCCAAAACAATCGGCGTTAACATAGCGAGTATGATACCACAAGAAAGCTAATTCTCCGGACATAGCTCTAACAGGTTTCTTTATTCAACTTTCAAAGCCATACTTCCAAAATCAGAGAAAACACATGTTACTGCATCAATACTCTTTTACATTTTTGTAATCAAGCAATCTCGATAGTGCGTGGAAAAATTAAATTACAATAGAAAAATTACTAAAGTTGACAGTTTGATCTATTTGTAGACGGTTGTTGTGCCAACTGAAGTCCCTATCAATTCATTTACAGTTAATGATTTTGCGGAGTGTTCACTTAAACGTAAACAAGAAGAAAAAGCGCTTGCAAAGAAATTATTTCAAAATTACAAACTACTGAGCCGAATTGCAGTTCTTGAAATTGATATGGTGAAAATTTATGGCAATTTTTGTCTACGAATTGCATCAAGAAATGTCTCTCTCTTGAACATTTTTTGTTTTGCCATGAATGTTGCTTTGCGATAGTTCAGCAGAGTGACGAAGTTCGACGGCATGAAAAATGAAAATAATGTTTTACATCAGATTGAAGAGCACATTTCAGTAGTGCTTATTATCCAAGTTTTGGTTTCGTACGGGTCGAAAATTATCTAGCTAGCGTCATATATCTTCAGAACTATCGCTTTGGCTGCGAAAAAATGCAGTAAGGCAGAAAATTTGGATTAGTATCATTAGGTTCTGCCCTGTCGAATACAGTCTCCGAGCAATTCCAAACAAATGAACTATTAGCCTGTTTGTAGACTATCTTGAAACTGTATTGTTTTGTTGACAAATTGCAAAATTAAAAGAGTACAACAACCTTGTTGAAGACTTAAAAAATTCAAAAAAAGCAGCATGGAATTCCACATTATATTCAGATTTTAACTGGAAATTCAGGTTTGCTGCCGCCAGAGCAAAATTTTGCAAGTTGATTTGGTTTTAACAGAATATTTCTTAGAAACAATGAATAAAATCCAGGCTATTAAACTGTTATGCTGCCACTTTGAATATCCAATCACGAACCATTAGGTCTAATTGCAGACTATTTTGGAGCTGTTTCGCTCGCACAGTCGCACATTCACAACCTGTAAACTGTCTGCAACGCAGGCTGATAAGCAGTCAGATTCCTAGAGCTCGAGCATGGGTAGAACTGGGACTGATCAATAAGCTGCTAAACATGTGTATACTCTTTTCTACTGTGAGCGGGTGTAGTGTATTTGCTTAGATATTTAGAAACAAAGTAGACTTCCTAGAAGACCTTTTATTTTAATAATTGCTTCGCAAATACACAGTTAATTCAACATTTACTAACACAACACTTCAAATAAGGACTTCAATCGTATACTCTACGGGCTATGTTTAGTGATGATGATATCCAAAATTCAGATTTTGAAGAACTTAAGTTCAGACAAAGAAATTTTAATTACATCCCTACTTAATAAGGGAGAGAAGCAACTATCTAAAATGAATCACTAAGTAGAGTGAGTGATATATACACGCAATACTTCATATTAAATGGCAAGCTCTTACAGCATAAGGAATTTCAAGTCAGGGTAATAGGCAATGAAGACAAATCTTTACAAAAAAAGGAAAGTCAGCAGCAGCATAATGAAAAATGTATGTAAATTATTTAAAATCTAAATTGAAGAACGACAGATTGAACAAAATGCAAACAGAGTGCTAAATGGAGATTCCACACATCAGTATTGGCTTCAAATCAAAATGTTGAATAATATCTAAATTTAGTAAATATCAAACCGGTCAATTTACGAATGGAGCAATTTGATTGGTCTAGAAGCGGTCAATATAATTAACAGTTATTGATCGAAGGTGAGGTGAATATCGGCTGATAATGACCGAGGTCCAACGAGGTCATTATCAGCTGATATTCACTGCACCTGAGATGTATCCAAGCTTTATTGAATATTTATTCATTTTTGTAAGATTTATTGCTTGAAATTTTCAAGTGAGATGTAAACAAAAGAGCTTTTCTTGTGCATCGTGATGAAGTCATTAAAAGCAGGGTTTAGTTTACAACAGGCATTGATCCAGAAAATATCATGTGATGGTCAAATTTAATGACGTCATTGACCACGCCCACCTTTTTTGCATAAATCTAAAATTCATGTAACAAAGAAATGGCATGGTAGAGGTTGAAATTCAGTCATAAACTGTGCAACAAGACAATAGGGAATTACTCACAATAAGATTGAACAATTTTTATTACATTATTTATGAGTTCCGTTTCATTTTGAAATAAAGTTACAATAGGTTAATCTGTGATGATTCTTGTAGGAGCCATTCAGAGTGGAATTTCTGTAAAAGTTAATTTAAGCACTCAATCAGACAAACGTTAGAGCATAGTTGATGATATGATAAAACTTATCTTCCTAAAAACAGGATATGTAGCCACGTTATTAGCCACGTGAGTGGAAATAAGATAAACTAGCTGTGGAGTACTTGAAAAGCTCAACAAGACAGAAATCATTCAGCCAGCGTGCAGCATATCAAATGAATTGAATTGCACTGTTCACAATGTCATGCTGCCTCTCCCTTGCTCTGTTTTGGCTGTGATAAATGCTCGATTATTTTAGGGTGTGAAATAAATGTAAACACAACACTCGCACATTTTACCCTGCAGGTCACTTCGTGTTTTACATATTTTACCACGAGATGTCTAAGGTCCTATAAAGTGGTAGTTCACAATTTTTAAATTACTTTTAACTTGGCTTATGCAATGGGATCATCATCACTTGAGGCTAATTTGCAGCTAGAATTGATGGAAGATTTCACAAACTAGCTTTGCTAGCGAACACTCATAACATATTGGAAGTTTCCTCTGTAGCTACTTGTTTATTATAGATGTAAAGTTGTTATGTAATGAATCTCTACTATCATAAACATTTGCGATTATTTGTTGAATGCCCGGACGAAGAATGGTATATTGAATGGTTTTGCGTTCTAAACTGCTTGTAGTTGTAGCGTGATAAAGGTTGACAAAGAACAGAAACGGTTCCCATAAAATACAGCAGAAACATCGTAAAAATGTATTCATGAATATTGTTCAATTGTATTACATTCTTACCTGCACTAATGTGTAGATCTCCCAACTAGATGAAGAATAAGGGTACGAGAGTAGATTTGTAGACGAAAAATGAGATGATGACTTGCCTCTTAGCATCAAATTGAATAAATGCTCATCGTTGAGGAAATTGATACAGGTATTACATGATCTTCAGCCGTAACTTTCCAAAACAAAGCTCTTGATCAATTTTCCTGGACAATGATAGCTTGGGGAGTTGCTCTAGCTTGCTCTGAAAGCTCCATGACCGCGCTGTACAAAATCGAAGTTAAGAAAGACCGTTTGATGTTAATATCTGTAACATGAGGTTGAGTGCTGGAGAGTTTGGATTGCTGTTGGGTGTTGCTGACCAATTGCAGACCACTTCTGTGTGGGAACCAACTGTTATGACCATCACGTGATCACACAGCCTGCGAACTGCACGCTAGCAGCACTACAGCCGCAGCTTTCTGAACATTTGAAAAATCTTCAAAAGTTTTTGAGGTGGTCAAAGTCCTGGAGAAGCAGGTCAATTGTTTTCACGTTTTCCATCGACCAATTGAAAGCTCAGATTTCCGGTCTCCATCAATCACAGCAGGTCACATTAACTTCTGCCTAATATCGAAAAAGGTCAATTGTTTAAAACTCAAGATCCAAAACAATAGCTGATCTGAGAAACAATAGCACAGTGCAATAGCAATTAGCAAACTCACAATGTAAACCAACATCTGTAAAAATTTCCATTATTCCTTATAGCAATAGGCTTAACACCATATATAAATATAATTGTATTATATATTGTATTATGTATTATGTAATATATATATATGTCTGTAGTAGCAGCAGACAAGTACTTGTTTCTGGCTGTTAGCCGTCATCAGTACTGCTCAGTGAGGCCATAAGGACTGACTTC
>JANVCG010070447.1:0-17317 GCA_025505365.1 Haliclystus inabai
ATTTTGTTGCTTTGTGTTTTATGTTCTGCTCTAAGACTTTGTCTCTCGTCATTTTTTGATCTGCCGTCTGCTCCCGACGCAATTTTAAACAACTAAATGGTAAAACTTGCAGTGAACTATGATCTCATGGCACACGAGAGGCACGTAAGGAGGAATGATTTTCACCTTCAAGTTTTCTCCTGGAGTGACTTGAGTGTGCTATGAGACCATAGTTCACGGAACAAGTCTTAGCTATTTGGTTTAGAACACAAATAGCATGTAATTACTCTTTTGATAGATATATTGATGGTTCTTTTCGTTTGTAGACATATTGCCATTGCCCTCGCGATGAATCTCTAAACTCTCCCGATTTGTTGACATCAAAATTGTGCAAAAAACTATAGCTGTCTCTTACATGAATTTTTGGGTCGATTTACATTTTGAATTACAACGAGAGACCATGCAATAGTTTTGTTTAGCAAGGATGCTTGCATTATTATGTAGCATGATAGGGTTATTGATATAAGCAAAACTACCTAGCTTCATTTTCTGCCTGAAATCTGGTTTTAAAGGAGAACGAACTGGTGAATCCTAATTTTACTAAATTTCACAAATATTCAAATATCAAATCAAGAATCGAGCTAGCCATAACATTGCAATAGCAGTTTTCACACAGAGCTAGAACATAGTTATTGTATGGCTCTTGTAGAGTAAACATTGACTGATTCAAACAACTTCTATTTCGTAAAAAGTTGATTTATTTTGTTCACTAAGATGTGATTTTAAATTTTTTTGTTTTCCTTTGATTTTCGCGCTTTGCTACGGTGAGATAGCGTCACGACCATTAGCCAATCAATTCGCAAGTTCGAATCATAGCTCATTCTTCTTGTGTTCTTAATTTATATCTGAATATGTCATTTATGAAGAATAACAAAAATATTTTTCTGGTGATCGATATTAATAGTAATAGACTTGTGTTGTTTATACTTTTAGAAGTATTATAATCAATTTGTTGTAAATATCAACAAACAATCACTAAATCGCAAAACAAAACTGCAAGGACCGCACAATGTATATCACCTGCTCAATGTTGTGAGCTGTTTTGTAGTTTATACAGTGTTGCCATAGTCGCAATGAACAAAAGCTTCTTTTGATTGCCTTAGCGACAGAAAAAACATTGAATTTCAATTTTTAACTGAAATGGATATCACGATTGTGAGTTAATTAGGTATGAATATAAGTTGGATTATCTTTCATCTGTTTCCATTGATTGCAAAGATGCTGTGAATGCTAGCTACGTTCGTATAATACATATTTTTCTGTATAGCTCGGTGATCACCGCATTACTGTTTTCTAGTTACTAATGCTTTCAAGGAATTGTTGTCACTTGATAGGTAGAAAACAGTGTAGGCCTCCTTTTCAGGACATACACTGAATGATATAATGAAAAAAAGAGGCCACAGCTCATATACATACTCGCAACAAACTTTCAGCAATATATATACCCTCTTTTTTTTAATATATTGGATAACCATCTATTTGATATTATCATACTGTAAGAGTCTATTCACAATCGAGAATTAATGATAAGGAATCAAGTTGTCTTAAATATCTCTCGAATTTATTTTCATTGAGCATAAGAGCTTTTGTAAATTAGGGGGACATTTGGTATACTACAGTAGAAATAATACATTAGTCGCAGCTATAGTAAATTTTCAATTCGTCAATCAAATCAACAAAGAAATCAGCATAAAATCCAGTGATTTACATTATTCAAAGTAGTCAATTGTAGAATCACATGTAATAACTGCGAAATTATGTCAGGTGAGATTAGATACAAAAGCAGAACTGATAGAACAGCAAGCCTGCATGCAGACACTGTACTTTTTTCAAGTTAAGTGCATGTTGTTTCGAATAAAGAGGAATTTTCTATTTTACAAGTGCTAATGATAATACTACATGGTCAAAAAGTTGGAAATCATTGAGCTATATATTATCGATGATCTATTTCTCATACTAGATTTTTTTATTAGTTTTCAAATACTATCTTTAGCACTACTATATTCAATTATACGAGCAAAGCGGATAAATGATAATTAATTGATTCGCATTTGTTGAACATAAACCCTTGTTATTAATCACTTTTGACATGTATTCCACTTCAATAGGGCTGTTTGCTACATAAAATGAAACAGGGCATCAACAAAAGAAGATTTATATGTTCTGGAATTAACTTCATCCTTTAATTCTACATCTAACGAAAAACCTTGTTCAAATTGCAGTTCTATTGAGTGTCAAATAATTTATATAGAATTTTTGATAACAATCTCTGTGAATTGTCACTTTTCGTGATTATTGCAACAAACAGCTTTTGCTAGTACCTGCGACAATGAATTAACATAATTATTGTTGAAAGTGTTTTGTTATTTCGTTCACATAGCAACTTTGTAGAAACACAGTAAATAAAGACCTGCTGCAAATCTTGTACTGAATATTGAAAGTTTTTAATAATAAGCATTTTGAATTCAAGCGCATGGCTTGTTAGTTTAGTTCACAGAAATTTTGGTAAAAATGAAGACAGCATCAAGTGGAAAAACACGGAAGGAAATTGCCATTGCGGCTGGTGTTATTGGAATTATACAAAGTGTAGTATCTTTGGCATTTATTATTTGTATATTCATTTTTGGTGGTAAAAATAGCGGTGAATCGGTACCGTATTGGTCTGGCTTGCCGGTCAGTATAGTTATATTATGAAAATCAACTTTGAGTGTTTGATGATTGCAAATATACCTGTGTAGTGATGTAGTGATTCCATCGCAATATCACAAGTTAGGATTGTAAGAAGATTAATGCTATGTGGTATAACTTCATCAGCTGCCTTTGATGAATTTAAAGTTTAAAGTTTATCAAGGTTTAAGGTTTTACTAAGAAGAACCTCATGTTTTTCAGCATTCGTATGTATATGACGCTAGCTTGTGTTGCAGCGGTAATCGATAGAAGTTTGATTTGCTCATCTAGGTGATATAGTTTTTCTTTTAGCGATTTAATTTATCAATCGAGGATCTCGCAGGTAATAGGTAAAGACAGTTTTAAGAGCGCGCAAATTTGAGCGCGTTTTATAAATTTGTTGTGAAATTGTGAAATACTCTAATGCTATCAACAGATGGTCTTCTGCAAACTTGGTAAACATATTTATAGCAACTCTATTAATATTGACCACAATACGTGATAATAAAGTAGATCAGCAGAGCAATTTCGCTTTGACGTTATTAAATATTACACACAATTAGAATGCCATGTGGATTGTCACTTCAGGCTAAATAACACAACAAAAGTCTTCCGGACCACAAAGAATTTGCAGAACTTTTTAATAGTGGAATTTTTAATAATTAAATCTCACTCGTAAATTCATACACTCGTACTATTCAATGTAGTACAAATCTCGATATCGTCTCATTCATCCGTTTAAATCGCACATCTTTCTTTTAGAGATCTCATTATCATTAGTCCAATGCTTAGATCAGAGAAACGATTTCCATCAAGGTTTTATCAAAGGCATTTAATAATACTGCATTCTACAGAAACTAGTTCAATCATTAGATATGTTCACCACCTTTCTATTTAGATTCAGGAATTATTTGTAGATTCAACTATATTAAAACTTATACTCATTCTCAGGTTTCAAATGAAAGTCTCTCAGATGTCATCTTATCACTGTATATGCTAAAGCATTTGTAAATCAAAATATCCTTTCCTTCTAAATATGCATTTCAATGTAAGCAAGTTGGGTAATAATCTACCTAGAATGAGCATACTGTTGATAAAATCCTCAAGTTACTTTGTTTTTCCTCTAGCTTCTTTTACCTGGAATACTTGGGATAGTAGTTCTAATTACAAAAAACCAATGCGTTGTAAGTAATATTGACAATCCCAGCATTAACATCACTATGAGATTCTTCTACAGTGAACCCTATATATAGCGGCCAGCAAAGAGAGACAGATGAATTGAACACTATACACGGGTTGCCTTTAAATACAGGGTTGATTCAATAGAAAATACTATTTTAGACATTTCAAAAGTGACCATTATAGACAGGTGGCCGCTTTATAGAGGTGACCGCTATAACAGATTTGACCGTATTTTGAAATTATCATGACATAAATTGTAATGGTGGCTAGAGCTATACGAAGTCTATATTGTGCGATACTTCAAATTTGTCTAGTAGAGTTTTTGAAGTCCAGAAGGGTCATCTCACGTGCGTTTTGTATCTAATCTCATTTCAAAAGCTCACTTTAATATGATGATTACAATTCTACAATAAGTAAATACTTGTCATAGAAATCTCTTAAAACCATATACGTTACGATAACTCCTACAACTCCCCCTGCTATTGGACTTTTAGTGTAACAGAACATAAATATATTGTTCAGAAAGGAAAGATAGGTTTTGTTGCTCTCAAGTGAAGTTACGTGTTGAGACGAACCCCTTGAGCGAAGCTTCTTTGATGATTTATTGCTGTAATGAAATTGATTTTTCTCATTCTAGCTGCTTGCATTTATGATTAATGACATAATTGTCCTACCAATTTGTGCTATATCTGCTGGTGTAACAAGCCTTGCCTCAGCGATATGGAAACTAGCGAGAAAATCAACTGAAAACTATCAATGCGCAACTGTTGTAGATAAATGTGCCTGTGTGGAGACAAGTACTGGCCTGACTGTATATTATTATGGTGAGTTCATCTATTGACTTACGGAAATCAATCTTCACAGCGAAATGTATTATCAGCGGGATAGCTTCATTATTTGGTGCTCATCTCTTCTTATAGTTTTCAACAATGTTAAGAAATCCTTTACTTGATATTAGCGATCAAACAAGAGCCAGTTAACTTGATGCCTCAAAATAGTAAAATCTGCAATAAAATCTTTACCAAACTTAGCAGGCAAAAAACTTTCAATATCAATTTTTCCTTTGAGCGACCACCTTTGTTAACGACCAATTGAGCTCACATGGTAAGCATTTGTGTCAAGCTACTGATTTTTTGAAAATAATAGCCTATATGAATTGACATGAATCAAAAATCTTTGTAATATCAATTTATGTATGTTTTTCTATTGTAGTACCTTGTGACGACATTAGTTCCATAGCAACCCTCTTAGAAATGATGACAGCAATGGCAATTCTTGGTCTTCTACTCGCTTTGGCAGGAGCAATCCTAGGATCTGCAGGAGTCTGCTGTTATAAACCGGTATGCATAACTAATATGGATTGAAAGATCTATTCACAAGTTTAACCGTATTTCAAACTATTTTAAATTGCGATTACTGATAACAGGTGATCTCTCTATAGAGTAATCTTTCCACACAGGCTTCACCATGAAGCCAATTATTTTATAATTCGATTTCAATAGAAACACTGTCGCTCTCTAGATTGGCACTTTAATAAAATTCTCACTGTGTAGCCAGTAATTTTACAAAATAATTGCATGGGCGGGTGGTCGCTCTTTAAAATGATCCTCTAAACAGGTTACACTATTTAAGGAACTGTTTTACAATCTTTCGCAATAGACGGACGGTAAATTTGCAAAATGAACATTATAGAAAAGTTCTACAGTACAACCATTAACTTTCCAATATTATTTCAATAGACATGTGGTCACTCTACAGAGTGACCGTTATACCCAGATTTCACTATGTAAGCAATTATTTTACAATCGGATTACTATAGATAGGTGCTAGCCTAGTTCCGCAATGCCATATTGTTACGTTGCACTTCACTGACTTAGGGCCAATAATAGGTTCAAACTGATGCATAGGACGAAGTGAAAAGACTGTTTACCCTTTCATACTAAATTAAAACACTTTTAAAATGAAAAAAATGCCATAAAATGTAGGTCTATTGTCTTTGTGAATGTTTCATGTGGTATTATTATTATCTATATTTTACAAATCAAACGGCGATGATGAAACGATAAATTGGTTTATTTTGTTTTCAAACGCTTAATCCCATTCCAATTTTCCTCAAAATGTAAATGCCAAGTTACAAGCCGATACACTCAAGATTGATATTCTTACCAATGGAGAACTTGAAGGTTTGTTCCCTTCGTTTCAGTAGCATTATTTTGAGTTTCTTTTTGACATCAACGCCACTGATTTCAAGAATCACAAAAAACGCAATAAATCCATTTTTTCCCAGGCTTTTGTGATGTAGTGTGTGTATTGTCAAATCATGAGAAAGAACGTCACTCTACGTAATGGCAGCGTCATTACTGGTTGGCTGTGATTGGTCATTTCAATTTTCTGAAATGGCGCATCAATTTCGCGCAACAAATTTTCCTAGACCGTATGGAGTGAAGTGGGATCTAGTGGATTAGAGGCCTGGTGTCTAGGCTAGATAGGAGGTCACTCTTGGGAATGACCCTTTGAAAAGTTATCACAGTGTAACCAATTATTTGAAAATGTTATTGTAATAGACAGGTTATCACTGTGTACAGTTACCATTATACACAGGTTTCACCATGTAAGCAGCAATATTATTGTCAAGCTAATTTGAACAGACAAGTGGTTACTCTATAGAGTGACCTTTACAGACGGGTTTCCTATGTGTGCAGTTTTTTTACAATGGGATAATCATATATACAGGAGTTCGCTCTCTAGAAAGACCATTTAAACACTTATCACAGTGTAACCAATTATTGCAAAAATTTATAGCAACAGATAATTTGTCACTGCCTATAGTGACCCTTATACACAGGTTTCACCCTGTACTACATGTACTACTCAGTAAGCAGCTATTTTACAATCTGATTTGTATAGCAAGTTGGTCGCTCTATAGACCCTCTACATAGGTTTATACCTGTAAGCAATTTATTCACAATCTGATTGCTATGGAAGTGTGATTACTCCATAGACTGATATTTTCATGTGGTTTTTCATCCAGCAAACAATCATTGTACAATTCCATTTTCAAGCAAAGTTTTTTGCTCAGCTTGGTAGATTTTCGACACATGATTCCCTATTTTACTTAATATTCCACAATCTAATTGCTATAGACAGAAGGCATTCTACTTCATGAGAATTCATACTAGGCTTTGAAGTGTTTGAGTGTTTTCTGTACGCAAAATTTCAAACCTCAAATAAATATTTATTCCTATAGATAAGCTCAACTTTGATTGGTTAGGCACATGATGCTCACGAGGCTTATTTCCTCGTTGCTAAGTTTGTACAAGAGAAATATTTAGGCAATAGAAGTGAATTCATTTTGCTAAACCGGAGACGTTCGAAAAATGAGCACCAAAATCTAAGATGCCAATAAATATCTAATTTCATAGGAAACAAACACTGTCATGGTAGCTCCAGCTCCAGTACAACCAATGATAATGTCAACAACAACGACAACAACTGGTCAGCCACCTTATACATATCCAGTTCCCCAGCACCAGCCACAGCAGCCTGGCTATCCTCCACCACATAATCCTGGCTATCCTGCAGTACAAACACCTGGATATCCCCCTTCTGGTCAGATACAACAAAATGCAATGCCACCACAAGGTCATGAACAATGTCCGCCTCCGCCCACATATCCGTACCCAGAAGTGAAATCATGAAGAAATGACGGGGAGTTACGCACCCTTTTAATGCTTTAAATACGAACAATATGCAATATATGTAGTCATGGGGTGTGAGCAGATTTCTTGGGGGCATTGTAAATATAAATGTACATATCATCAATATAAACATATTAGATACTAACTGATACATCAGCTGGCTATAAAACGTTTGTGCATTTTGTATACTTTATACTTCCAATAAAACAAGTAGGGTGGTTCCAATATCTCACTTGGCATTATTAGTCTCCTACAATGCATAACCAGCCATACATATATTCTGCTATAGACAAAATTTTAGGTGTTTTAGCACAATGACTTGTCCATTGTGTTTTATCAATTATTGTTCAGCAATTGGCTCAGCTGAATACGTATAGGCATCCATTATTGCATTATGATTTCCATTTTCTTTGTTTAAATACCCTCAAAAACTGCTCATTCATGATACTCAAGAGGCACAGAAAAAATACAATAACAATTCTCATTGTAAAGTTTAAACAACCATCTTCCTCTGTACAGCGATTATTTTAGTATTATCCAAACAGTTAATTGTATATACCAGGCTGTGTGCTTGCATTTTAGATATCATAACACATTTGAAATATCCTTCATATTTTCAAAGTAAGAACTAAACTCAAAATGCATTGCCAATGAATTCCTTACTTATATTTAATATTCTCAGTGACGTCATATAACCATCTTTGAATAACATAAGTCTAAGCAAAGTTACTCGTGATGGTGTCAGCTAGGGGCGAATCCAGGAAGAAATTTGACAGGAGCAAAAGGGGATAAGTGAGGATAAGCACTTGAGCTAGGTGTCCTCCACCCTCCACCCTTGGAATGCTTTTCAAATTTCCTCTGACTTTTGATGCACTAAATTAGCAAATCATTCCAAAAAAATGATTGTATGTGAATCATTTATAGGGTCTATCACAAGTTTGGAACAATACAAGACAGGCATCAAAGAAGAAAATAAACAAAAAAGTTGTTTATTTGTGACTGACCTTGTCCAGATATTAAGTGACTCAGCAAGGGAATCATTGCCAATCACTCTAATGAACAGGTATTACATAAGGCAGTTACAGCCGACAGCTGTTCTAAAATCAAAACAATATTAGTTAGTTCAAAACAATATCAGAATTGGTAATCGAAATGTAAAGCAAAGAAATTGGTAAGAATATATATGAACAGATAAGTTTGGTAATTTTACAGGAGGTAATGTGTAACAATTAACTACAAGTAATTCCAGAGTTTATTTTGCACAAAATGCATGCAAGAATAAACACCAAAATGTTTGCAAAGACAGTCTAAGTCGAACACATTAATTCGATCGTAGAGCGACCATACATATTTACTGTCAATTCACAAGCACAACCACAACAGATTCTTCCTAAGCAATAAAAATATTGATAAAAAGTTCCAAGAGTTACTCAAAATCTACAATGAATAATTTTTCATTTTCATGAAGAGCGTTCCCACTGCTTTGGTACTCCGCTAATTAATCCCTCTCACCCAATGTCATTCATTTTGACACAATAACCCTGAGGAGTGCAGAAGTAGTAAACATGAATTGTAAACTGTCAAATCACTAGCATTTATCATTTCATAAAAGAAATATACTGGAAAAAATCGAAAAAGCTTGGGGCAAAGAAAATTTGGTCCTCTGATCATCTTGGACATTTGTACAATTTCAAACCTAAATAATTTTGTAAAAGTTTCATAGACTCCGAGGGTAGACTGCTAACCGGAGCACATCTGGGCACTGTTGTGCATATAATAAGAGCAAAACTCTTCGAGGGTAGACCGCTGACTATAATAGTGAAGGGACTGGCAACTCAAGGATAATTGTAGCGATCGATCTTGCTAGACTCTGGCATGTGCTAGAGCAGAATGAAATCTAATTTTATGAGAAACTATTGTCTGTCATGTCTGACCGGAGAAAGTGCTCCGGTTGCTCTCTTTCAGATCCGCTCCAGGATGTGGTCACTATCTAATTGCTTGTCCCATCTATAATGTGATAGAGTTTATTTGGCTCGGTAGAGATAATTATCACTAAAATTAGTACTAATACAGGGGCTACTTATGTAAAGAAATCACCTATATTAGAGAGCAGTAAGTAATAAATTTTATACATTTTTGGTGTGGATTTTTAGCTAGAACAGTAGAGTCAAAAACTTGCCTCGCTTGCTACTGATTTTACATTTCATTCCATTGCTTAGTTTGGAAATCGCTTATAGGTAACCTGATAACGTGTTTATAATACCATTAACTACCTATCCAATGCGAAACCTCGAATCTTATCATATATTGCTTTAATATGGAAGTTAACTAGCAGAATTAAGCTGGCTTTCCTGAAAGAATTGAAAAAGTCTGTCTGCGAGTAGGCTACAGTTGAGTATTCTTTGACTCTATTCTACAACAACATGTAAGTCTGAGTGACAGTGAATATTATACAAATGGTTTATGTGAAATTAAATGCAAAAGTGAATAATTGATACTTTTAAATTCATAGGCACATTACCAATTTGTTTATATAAGTATAACTGAAATGCGGTAATCCTTACTTGTTAATATGTCTGGCTTTTTATTATACTTGCTACTCAAGCTCCCATGTAAAATAGTTTACCATTGCTTTCCCAATTCATCGCTAATTTTTATAAATTGTATTTATTATCTACACTATCGATACCAACTTAGACAATTAATGGTCATATGGGAATTTATATATCTACTTGAACAGTAATTTTATTGAAGTGGTGAGGATCAACTTATAAGCAGCTCATGTCTAATCTCAGTAAAAGTTTAACATCAAAACTGGATATTTCAAAATTCCAATTCGAGGATTTTGCCATTAACCATAAACCACTTGCCCGTTTCATCCTTCATTGCTCGTCAAACTCTAAACTTCAGCTGAACATATACAAGCAACTGCTACTTTAAAGTTTATCGAGGTATCTCACACATAATTATCAAAATTATCCCTGCTTGAATTGTATAAGTCTTGGGAATTACGGGAAATATGTCAACCTAATGCCAATAAAAAAATAAAAATGAAATAAAATAATATGGATAAATTTGTTCAAACGCCTAGTTGGACGCTTTCTGCTGATTGTTGCGTTTCATGCTGCTAGTTATAAAAAGTTCATAGTCTTTGGTCACGTATTTCGATATAGACATTGCATTTACCATGTACGCATTATGATAATCAACTCAATGCTTGATGAAGAAATAACATAACTATAATATTGAATTAGATCATATCAATTTAAGATGAATAACAAAAACATCACAAGCAAAACTTTAAATGTGGATCAAACATTTATTTCATCAAAGAAAATGAATTGATAGAAGCAGCAGAAGATTTGTTTCACTGTCTTTATGGTACGCATTCAATTAGCTGGTAATTTCTGGTGATGCGTTGTGAATAAATTAGCCAATAAGAATAGGTAAATGCCATGTGACCTTAATATCGAATGCATTATTGATGAATAAAAATGAGAAAAAAGTAAAGCTTATGTTCACCTGGGTCAATTTATATCTGATTGGATTTTGGGCTAATTATAAATAATGTGGCTGTCAAAACTATTACTCACTTCTCTCATGTAAATTTCCATATTACCTAAAGGGGACGACAAATCGTAGGTATAATATAGATCATTCAATAAATAAGAAAACGTGTGCTTAACAACTTAGATCTAAATGAGTTAAATGCGTGTTTTTGAACAGAGCTTCTGCTGGTTATTGATATTTATATAAAAGAAGCCGCTTTATCGAGGTTATGCTACCAGCTACAAATCTTCAAGTACAAATCTGCTTTTAAGAATCAAAATTGCTTTTTCAGGACTTTTGTTCTTTTTAATTAAAATGATGTACCAGAGACATACCTAACGCATACCAAATCTCTAATTGATTAGCTATTATCTAGTAAAAATTAAGCTGCACTTACTTTTCACTCTTGAATAAAATCACAGCTAAGGGTTTTCATGAAGTTGAACTATAGGAGAAAAGAGTCAATGCAAGTGAAGTTTTTGAAATTTTTACGTTTAATTTTCATAGGAAACATCCTTTAAAAGAATTTAGCGATTTCTGGTTTTTCTAGAAAAGAAAAACTTGATAATCACAATACAGTTAATGAATTGCCTGGATAGGTCTCCTTATGATTTCTATATAAATTGACAATTCATTCAAGATATAAGTGAAAGTTATCATTGTTATGTATCACAGATAAAATAACATCTCAGTAAAAGTTGAATATGAAAACTGGATATCAATATTGCAATTTGATTGCAAGGTTTTCATCAGTTAACTATGATGAGCCACTTGCCCGTCTAATCTTTCATGACTCATATAAATTTTAAGCTTCAAATGAGCATGTACAATCAACTGCTCATTAAGCAAGCACTTTTTAGAGATTATCAAGGCATCATGCAGCCAATAGTTGATAGTTATCAAAAATATCTCACGCTTAAAATGGGTGCAGTTTTGCGAATTAGGGTGAATATGTCAAGCTGATACCCAATTAAAGAACAAAAAAGTAGGATAATCTGAATATATTTGTTAAAGCTGTTTTGTCAAAATAAGATATCGAGGAATGCCAGCTTGGACATCTTCTGCAGATTGTTGCATTTCAGCTGCTATAATGTTGAAAGTTCGTAGTCTTCGGTCACGTGTTCCGATATTAAAAATACACTTATCTACGTATGATAAGCCATTCAATGCTTGATTAAGAAATAGCCCAGCTATATTGAAGTAGATCATTTCAATCTAAGACGAATAACAGAAATATCACAAGCAGAACTTTAAATGTGGAGTAATCATTTATTCGGTCAAAGAAAATAAGCTAATAAAAGCACCAGAAGATTTTCTCACAGTTTTCAAGATAAGCATTCGATTAGCTGGTAATCACGTGATGCATTTAGACTATAGCCAATAAGAATAGGTAAACGCCATGTGACCTTAATATCGAATGCATAGTTAATGACTTAAAAATGTGATAAGTAGCTTATATTCACCTGAGTCAAATTATATCCATTTGAACTTTGGACTAATTAGTAATAATGCGGCTGTCAAACATCTTACTTGCTTGTCTCATTTCTCTGCATTACCTGAAAGGAATGGCAATTGGTTAGTATAATATAGATCATTCGATTAATGAAGACGTGTGCAAAATATCTTAGGTCAAAATTTGTTAAGGAAAGATTCGAATAGAGCTTTTTCTTTTTTAATATTTATACTACAGAATCCGCTTTGATCGAGCTTATGCTACCAGGTACAAAACCTTGATTCGGAATCTGCTTTAGAGAATCGAGTTTTGTTTCTCTGGACTTGTGTTATTTTGTAATTGAAATGATGTACCAGAGACATACCAAACATATACCAAATCTCTAATTCATTATCTATTTAGTGCAGAAATGCACTCACGTTGCACTCCTTAATATAATTGCAACTAAGGGTTTTTATCGAACTTAACTTTAGGGCAAAAGAATCAATACACAGCTGAAGGTTTCGATTTACTTTCTTCTTATTTTCATTTGAAACTTCCTTTCAAAAAATGTAGTGATTTAAAGCTTTTCGAGAAAAAATAAAATACAATTTTATTGGAAAACAGTAAATGGATTGTTTAGATAGGGTTCTTATGATTGCTAGAAATATTGACAACTTATTTCAGGAATGAGCGACATATACCTTTCGCTGGGGTTGGGGTAACGCAGTATTGCTTATTTTAATCCTCTACTGTAATCAGGAGACGTATTTTCTATCTTTCATTTCAATGAATCATGGTTATATTATGATGGTTGCTTTATTTCTTTGTTGGTTTTTATTAAGCATATAAAAAGTACTAATATAGTTATGTATACAATCAATGAAGATAAATTATGTGTATAAGGCAAGCAATTGCTACAGATTAAAAAACTGTAGCACTTACGTGAAGTGAGGATTGAAAACATTTTTACAACAGAACGAGATATCAAAAGTAGATAGAGGGATATTTGAATTGACACAAAGGAGACGATTCAAAAAAAAATATACTAGAATTGCTCATTCGAAAACATATTTGGGGCAGAAATGTTTTTCGCAGTCCGGTCTTTCGTTCGGTATCAATTGAAGGCGAGGAAAATATTTTCCTTGAAAGGAAAAAAATGGTTGAAATTTGCATCAGTTATATAATAAGCTACAAATAATTTTCAAATTCATGCTTAGACGTCGAGGTTGTAAGGCTGTAAGGATTAAATATTAAAGACTTTGAAATCGATGCTTATTACAGAAGTGAAAGAAAGCAGAGCCTTCACAAACTTGGCAAGAGACAAATTAAACCTCTGCGCCATCCCAATTGCTTCAATGTGTTCTAAAGACATGAAATCAAAACGTGTGACTTGGATTCAAGATATATTTTGATGAATCCTTGTAAGATAAGCTTTAGTTAGTAGTACAGTATCGTAGATGAAAATATCTTCAATAAAGTGTTATCTCCAATGGCGAACAAATGTTATATCAAACTCATCAAACGTCCCACGAAGAGAAAAAAATTACTTTAACATGGCTACTAAAAAGGACGTATACGTATTCCTTCTATCAATGTGCACGCCCGAGACAGAAGCATAAGAAACAAACGATAACAGTCACGTTACTCTATAAACATTACGTATATATGATGATTCCAAGAGCTTGAAGGTTGGAATAGCAAGAAATGGCTTGCCCCATGTCATTAAATCATCCCTCTTCAGCTCCTTCAAATGCGCAGAATCATAATTGTGTTTATTCTGAATCATCCATTCTAACCTTGTTATCATAATTATCACCATTTAGTCGATTAAATTATCTCAAATGCATTATCTATTCTATCGAATTTATCAGTTCATTTGACGCGATGTGGCTTGCTGGAGAAGGTCTCTCTCTCCCTTTCGATGACTGGGGATGAATTTATAAGAAGACACTACTTATATAAATTATCCCGGAAGTATATATAAGCTGGTATTTCCTTCTGATACTATTTTTCAGGTGAAACGTTAACGATCAGAGTTGAAGATGAAAATGATGATGTCGAAATTTTGCCGAAGTGCCATTTGGATGGTAATAACTTAGACTTTGGAAGGCAAGAGCAGGTGAAACTCTCTTTTACATTTCGTGTTGAAGGACAATTTCCGAGTGGAAAGATCCAAGGCGCTTACCTCAAGCTAAAAGCGTCAAACGGAGGTTCTGGACTATTGGCATACAATATCAAAGGATCGGTAGCTGATCACTCTATACCTGATCGTTGTTATTCACCTTTGTCAAATGAAATGACATCTGCAATGACAACTTGGAGCTTTCCAGAGTTCGTAAAAGATGAAGAATACATCAGCCCAGATATTTCAAAGGTAATCACTGAAGCAATGCAAAGAGAAAACTGGCTACAACGCCAGACACTTCAGCTGTTCTTGTTATTCAATGATACCGAATCATGTTCGTGTGACAGCTCAAGAATGGTATATTCATTCGAAGGTGCAGGGACATATATTGAGAAAATACCTAGATTGGAAATATTTTATCAAGGTAATGTGTAATTTAATAGAATATTTGACAATACTAATGTCGTCTAATCGTACTAGTAAATCGCATAAGTGCAGAAAGTATTTTCTAAATGTAGTGATCAATACAACAGTGTAGTAATACGCTCATGATAATGCAACCAATCATCAAGTTGAGACAAAATATTCAAGGCTAGACATTCATATAAGGTGTTTCAAAGGTATTGAATATAAGCTGTGTGAATATATAAGCATTTGGAACTGTAGCGTGGTATTTCACTCAGTCCATATTTACAACACAAAATTAGAAAATGAATTATTTGAAGCTACAGTTGATTGGAAGTTGAAGAACGCATTTCTAATTTGAGACGTCGTCCATGAAAATTTAATCTTTACACTCGTTAGCTAGTAAACTAGCAAGAAGTTCCAAGCCTTATTCGAAACAGAAGTTTGAATAGCAGTCAGAGATAGCTGACAACTTGAAATTCTTCCTCAATTGTTTCGGAATTTTCAGGAATCACATTCAAACGATGAGAAACTATAATGCTATAGATAGTGTTCAATGCTATTGTGAACTACTTATTTATTATGGTGTCTACTATTTATTCCAGATAAAATGGATTTGTATCAAATTATGGGTGATTGCAAACAGATTCAATACATTATCCCTCTATCGAAGAAAGCTAGTGAGAGTGAGTGTAGAATTTTTGGATTGAACAGCAAGACTGCTATTATTCAAACTGCCGCGGAAGGAAAGCTGGGAATTTGGAATGTTCTAAAATGCGTTAACAGACTCTCGAATAATGGCGAATGATACATTGACTATGGTATGATGACAAACACGCTTCAAAAATTCTTAGAAAAAAATTGTAAATGATTACGTGGGTCTTATACCTCAGCAGATAAAATAATTAACCTCACCCTTTTTTTTCTTCTATTCATAAAAGAACGTATAAGAACACAGCAGAAATACTAAATTACATTTGGGCAAGAAGAATGCAGAATATAATCATCGATTCACTAGTCGAAAAGCTATATTTACTTGATATTTCAGCATTTCTCTTCCTTTCAGTAAATTAAGTAGTTTGTTTTTTATATAATAGCTACTTATATTCAGATACATATTGGGTTGCATTGAAGTTTGTGAATGTATAACATGATTTTGGCTATATACTGGCATCTGGCATAATCTAAAGGGGTTCGCTTCATTTTGTTCCCAATTTTGAGTTCTGTAAGAGATTGTTGATATTTGGTGAAAACATTCTTTTAGCATGTAAATTTCAAAATATCGAATAAAATTGCGACGTAACATATATCGTGACTTACACGTTGTGAACTTTTTAATGTAGTATGAATATACATATTACTTTGTGCATGCAGCCCTAAGCAGGGTGCATGAGCAGGAGTATTCATATTGAATTTAGCAAGTAGCACTTTTGGTAAAAATATACGGGTAATCATCTTTCAGGGTGATTGTGACAAAAGGATGTCAACCTTGCTTGCTATTTCTGTATTTATCTTTCTCCAAGTCATTTCCTGAAATGATTTTCCGCTTTTGCTAGAAGAGATTCATACATTTCATACTTAAGTCTGAGTAGGTCATATGCCCGTCACCACAGTAAATATTTGGGGTAAATGTTTCAAGACTTTGAAAACATTTGATAAAATATATTCAAATTACGGCTAATTCCAGTCATCAATACAAATATTGTGATTACAACAGAGTGAGCCTGTTAATTTCAAAGGCATTCAGAAAGAATTGAATGGATATTACCATTTTTTATTTTATAAGCAAAAAAATATGTATGAGGGCGTTTTGGAATTCAAAGTGGCACACCTCTATCTCCAAAACCTCCCATCCTCCAAACAATCCCATCAAAACTTTGATTTCCAATCTCTTCATATTTTTGCATCATAATGACAAGTAAATAATTTTATAGTATACCAGCTGAAATCTTAAATTTGAAAGCATTTGATGGTGAAATTCTGATTTTATTTCGTAAGAATTGTTTCATATAAATGGCAATCATGTGAAATTCTGGACAAGCCCAATAAACATTCACTGTCTCATTTCTCCATATTTTCACATCAAAAATGACAAGCAAGAACTCTCACGGTATATATCAACTCAAATCTGAAATTTAAAATTGCTATTAGAGCTTTTCAATAGTTTGTGATATGAAACATAAGATAATGCTTGACTTTGTACATTAACTATGATCT